>LGAG01002306.1:96528-108106 GCA_001278395.1 Lerema accius
GGGTATTTAAAGACTCTGCCCAGGCGCACCGAAGTGAAGTTGGCACCGCTCGACGCGCCTTCCGTTTCGATGACAACCGGATGCGACATACAAATAAATTACTACCGCGGCGATAAGTTTACACAAATTAACAAACTCAATCGTACACTCAATATATTTTTATAACTAGTTTTCGGTAGTTTGGCCTTTAACATAATTCGAAAACTCGAGAAATGTAAAATGATCGTAGCTAATAGTTTTTATCTGCTGCAGTTGTCATTGTGTCGGCGGCGACGGCCTTGAGACACTTCTGTTATCTGATACCCGATGCTCTCGCGATATCCGATACGATAATTCGGTGTCTCATCTCAACAACTCGATATCGATTAGGAAGGTACTACGTAGGATTGCACAAACCACGTCATGACAACGTAAAGGTCTCCTTAATTTTATGATGATATAAACTTAGAAAAACTGAAGTTGGAGAGTTTTTAACGCTTACAACGATTAACTCTGTTAAATTTGATTGACATTATCCTGTTTCGAAATATGCAGGAATCAAACAACAAATTGATATAAGTCGCAGATTGACGAGGGCTGCAATTCAATTTCACAATGAAACCAAACAAATGTCGACGTAAACCCAGATAGTTTGCGGCAATTGATTATGATAAGTCTTTAGGTTAAGGCCTCCATTTGCCTCGGTCGGGTGCGAGTAACGCCAGACATCGATACAGGTATTGCAATGAAACACTGAACCCGCAAATCATGTTATCATGCCATAAAAACTGTCTCATTACTATCAGCCCTACTCACGACAACTCTTTACATAAATAATGTATGTAACTGGAGATATTGTAGTTTCGCGCATCAATCAGCTGTCGGTGTGAGCGTGTGCGTGTCGCGTCACGATAAACATTGTCCTCGGGAGATGCACTACAGTTTATTTATTATTCAACGATTTCTTGTGCTCTTGTTACTGTTACATATTTAAGCTATAATGAAATCGAGGTGGAGTCTCGGCGAACATTAGTTGCCGCTCTCCGTTTATGTCTCTTACAATCAGAATATATTTTGTAATACTCGTAGATAAGTATGATAGATGAGCAGCAAAAATAATTGACGTACATAAAGAGTTGTACGACAAATGATGCTACAGTCATGAAATTAAATGTGATTCATGAATAATACTGTGTTCCACATCAAAGAAGCATTCCTACTGCTTGCGGACCATTGCGTGTCTCTAATAACATTTACAACTGACACGCAAATCCTTTTGAAGGAAGAAAGGCCATGCGACTTAGAACTTTCCTAGCCATTTTATATTAAGATATTTATATCTATAACAACAAGTCAGTTGCTACTGGATTAAAGTTAACGTAATCTATACCGAAAACGTAGAACTTGTATTGCCACAATAATCCAATGCAGCAATAGTAATTGTGAGATAGTTTTTAGTGGCAGCGGTGGGAGGCAACGGAAGGAATACCTTCTTTCGATAGCTATCTGCCTTGGTGGGCTCGTAGTCTTCGACGAACTCGTCGTACATGAACTGCAGCGTGAGCGCCGACTTGCCCACGCCGCCCGAGCCCACCATGATGACCTTGTGCAGCGTGGGCGCGGCCGCCGGCTTCTTCGACATGTCGGCGCGCGGCAGCAGGCGGGTGCACTGGAACACACACAGTCTTAGGTTATGTCTAATGAATATAGAGTGCAGCACAAAACATGTTATAGTTCTTGTAACTACACAGGTGCGAAATGTAGACAATTTTCTTAGGCACAAAAGATAGGAATTATAAATCTCTCTTTTCTAAACCTCCACAGCACAGTACTGATATAGAAGAAATCAATAAATTGTTCAATTCGAAAAAACCCCTTCCATTTCTGGATATAATATTTTTATGAATTAAATTAAAGATTAATATTTCTCAAGAGTGGACTTGTCCTCTCACTTGGTCACGAGATCCGTCCGCTAATAAGGAAGCGAGTAGGCGAAACATGCTATTGTCTTCTGAGATTTTAATAGCTTACGGGTTGTTAGACACATTTATCAACTCCTTGACGATCTTGACCAAATTACACCTTTTATATTCAATTATCCGTATTAGTAGAATGTTTTTAAATGGCTGTAAGTATGATAAACTAGGTAGGTACATTTTTAACGTCGGACTTCTATTCCTACGTCCAAGTAGATACATAATTATGATAGATTTAGTAAAACATTGTATTTACGAGTATGATCTGAAAGTTACACCGTCATAACCCTAAAATATAGTAAAAATCGTTGACAATCAATGACTATAGAATGGATAGTCTCAATATCATTGGCGAGATTAGGAAACGGTTGCTTCACGGCTTAATAATACCTAATATAAAAGGAGGAGGAAGCGAAAGCAGGAAGCCTGCATCCAAACGACATGGATCGAGGTCGAAGTTCGAGGCCAACGAACAACATTCTAAGATATTTCGAGCAAGTTAACAGGCTTACTCAGTAGGCAAAAATAGTGGTGAACACAAATGAACTGCAGGAGATAAAGTATTTGGAACCAAAGGCTAAGTGAGCTAATCTAGGCTCACACGATCCCACAGATAAGACGACAGCATCTCAAGCCTAGCGATAGTCCACTCACGTTGAAGTGAGCTCATCTTGCTCGCCACTTGTGAAATTTTCGAGGCTGATTAGTATCTATGAAAAGCTATGAAACAAAAGAAAAAAAAAACAAGCCGGCATACCACATTAAGGAATAAAATCAGCATGTCGGTAATTTTGTTAGTTACAATTCCTGAACGATTGGGCTGGTCTTAGTATATTTTCAATCAACTATGGGATCGTTACTTTATTCGATATCCCTAAGACACTGAAAAATAGATAAAACGTACACGATTCGAGGTCTGTCTATATGTCTCGACGACAAAATCCCGAACCACTGAACGGGGGCTAACGGCAACGCGACGTAGTTCATGGCGGAGAGACAATGACTCGCGGCACTGCCACTCATTACCGCGCACTGCTCCACTGACATACTAAAATGTGAGTTATGCCGATAGAAAAACTAATAAACTTCACGGGTAAATAAGGTAAACCGTAACAGCCGAGAGAAATTTGTAACCTTTGTTCGAGTTTAAAAACCATAAGGCGTTTTATGGCTACTACGAGGGTTCTCTTGGGACTCTTATTCTTCATGCCAGAAATGGATGATAGCGGCCACTGGGTGCCAATAATAACTTTCCCTAAACAAGCAATTCCAGTTCGATTCCTGCTTGGATTTATTATGTATCTGAACCATAGAATTTGAACAAATATTTATGTGTGGTTACCATAATTATCATCAGGGGACATTATTCCGATGATAAATAAATGTACGTGAAAACAAAAGTAAAATGTGAATTATTTCATTCAATCCTCGTATTAAGCTGACAACAAAGATTTGAAATTATTCCGTAATGATCAAAGCAGATATGCTCCTACAGTTACCAAACAGTTTTGCACTCTAAATATATCTAAAATAAGGCTGAACACGGTTCATTCGTAAATAGCTAATTGTTTTACCACTCGAGCAATTGTCATTCAAAACATTGTTTTCCGTATACACTATCTGGTTAAAAAATGCGTTAATGTATCCACATACCACATACCGACGAGAGCGAACGAGGAAAGTATACAGGACAAAGACTTATGCTGAATACATCATCATCATCATTACAACCCATAACTGTCCCACTGCTGGGCTCGGGTCTCCTCTCACAGTGTGAGGGGTACAGGCCATAGTCCACCATGCTGGCCTAGTGCGGATTGGCAGACTTCACACACCTTTGAGAACTTTATGGAGAACTCTCAGGTGTGCAGGTTTCCTCACGATGTTTTCCTTCACCGTAGCAAGTGATAATTAGTATTTAATACGCACATAACTTTTTAAATTAGAGGTGCGTGCCGTGGGGTTTGAACCCAGGATATCCCGTTCGAGAGACCAACGTTCAAACCACTAGGCTATCACTGTTTTTTTTGCTGAATGCTGAATACTGTACCTGTCAAATCCACTGTAGACAGGATTCTGAACATGATGACAAATCTGCCTAGGAGCTTGGTACACCGATCATTAAATCTATTACGCCGCTGTTAAATCTACGTATGACATCGCATCGCAATAACAACACTGCGCGATGAATGGTTCCTTATTTGGCAAAGTAACTGGATAACAACACAATTGTGGCCTGGCTTTTATGGTAACATTTTGAAAGTTGGAGCATATTGATGCATGTGTAGTTACATTATGCAAATGGAGAGGAAACATATAGTTCTTTTAACTAAAACAACAGTTTATTGATGACGAGGAGGATGACGGAATAATTACGAAGAACTGTATGGTCCTACTTAGACATCGTAAACCTCAAAGATTTCTTTACGGCACAGCGGATAGAAAAGAGCGTCATACTAGATGCGTGCCGGGTCGTCTGGCAGGGGCAGACACAGTTTGACAGAATAGTATGTGATATTGATGACAATAATTTTAAACGACCCAAATATTGCTATGCAAACTGAAACGTTAAATATTAACGATGTGCCCCCTGCGAAGGAATGTAAGTTGTATCATCATTATCATGCATAATCGGACAATCTCGCTATCTTGTTCATATAACTTATGTAATCGTTTAGAAGTACAGTCAACTTTCAATCGGTTACCTAACAGATAATCACACTACATTAGCTTTGCTTTCCAAATTTGTTCGCTTGCCAAGAGATGCATATTGATTAATGATGAAGATGACAAGTCATATGTGATAAAAACTGCAGTAATTTTTTATTGGCATTTGTTAGAAGAATAAATAGTGCGCATTAATTTAACACACCACACATTCCAGAGAATAGAGAAATGTAATGTGATCGAATGGTAAACTATATTATTATTAAAGTTCATTTCAAAAACTATAGAATACAAATGAAAAAGGTACTTTACCCATACGGAGCTACACCGGCGTAGTACGTGTAGTATAGTACCTAAATAACGTTCAACATTGCGAGTTGATAACGAGCACAAGTATGCTAATACCCAGTCGTATGCGGCGGCATCGACATCGACAGCCGAACTACGAGCTAAACCTTATCAGCAACGGTCGATTGCCGCCGACTCATCGATGTTGAATCATGGGGGAAAAAATACAATAGCAGCTTAATTAACACAACTATTCATTGCTTAGCGACTGTTGTTCCATATTGTTATCATTTTTAGGTTTATCACAATAAATACAATTCGTTATTGGCCTTGTGGGTAAAGTTCGTCAAGACACTTAAATATAATACTGAACTCTTTGGGTGATTTAATTTAATTTTCCTTTACTGGCTCACTCCACTCATCTTTCCAATATTTTCATCGATGCAACGAGCACGATGTGCGGTGTATTATCAGTTTTATTTTACATCTTTGTCTTTGTACAAGTTGTTTAATGCTAAATTACACTTGTTGTATTATCGCGTTTGACTTGTTGAATATAAACCGGAATGTTTCGAGGTCGCACGTTCAAAGAGGTAGAAGTAGTACCTACCTACATAATATAAATACGAGCAAATAGAATATTTCATTATTTTTTCAGTTATGTTACTGGCATCAACATAAGCAAATTAAAATAAACACTAGTAGTGCCCTTCGATGCAACTTTCCATGTGTGGCGTAAATATAATTTTCGGGGTTTGAGATTGACCACTTGATTTGTCACCTGACTAATTTTGTTTGCTTTGTGATCGAACTAGCACCCATTCACTGGGCAGGGTCACTGTGATCGGCCTACAGGGTCGTCTTAATACCCACCGCTCTTCGTTTTGTTTAACGACATGGTGTATAAGCACGACGATCAGATGGGACGCGGTGTCGCGGCCGTGGATACGCATGGGGTGTACCATAATTTGATAATAATTTTATTAGGTTGAACAGGATATAATTCGTTACTTATTATTTTCTTTAAAAAGAGAAAATTACCTACCTATTACCGTCAAGCTTAGCTACACTATAACAATGTTATCTTAATATCCCATTTTGATATACGTACATGATAAATTTTACAATACATACTTATTATATTTCGATTACGGATTACAACTGCTGTAAATAAAAATCTTGATCAACATTGAATTATTAGAAATGGTCTAATCTACTAAACTAATTACCTAGGTACCTTAGGATTATCAGTTTAGATAGGTACGAGAGCGGACGGTCAGTATTGCAATTAAGATTACGATTGTTTGTGTTTTGTACTTTCTTTGTTAATGGCTTGTTTTGTGTCATTATAGATATTGAAAATACGAACAAGCAACTGGACAGAATTAACCGCACCGTAGCGGCATTTGTATCATCGGCACGAGTATGATTTATCATTGATCGTACAATTTTCTTCTGCATATTATATTGTTTCGAAGTGTATATTAAATTATATTAAGTTTATGTTAGTGATACACGAAACCAAACTATGAATATATTGGGAGGCACGGCACGGTACAGAGCGAACATTAATGAATCATTTATCAATAGTTAATTACCAATTGCGTGTTACCAGTAATCAGTGGTACAACGACGGTGACGACGACGGCGACGGAGAAGACGCCCATCATCCACAAAATGTAATCAATACAGCTGACAACCATTGTACTATGAATTTAATTTATTTATGAATAAATAACAATTTCAAAAGTCACTTACATATGGCACTTATTACAGTTATATTGAAGGAGGAAAGTTGTTCTTCTATTGAATTTACTAGTCCTTATAACGATTGACTGTTTAATTTTATAAATTCGTACTGACAAAATTTGTATCACCTAAACAAAAAAATAATAGAATCAGGCCTGTGGTCACAATTTGTAAATTGTAAGTCATAATGAATTAGTTTTCCGATGTCTGCAGGCTGTCAATACAATTTAGCGTTACATAGTTCGTCGCACGGCGCGACGCCACCCGTCGTTGGAAGAGTAAGTAAAAGAGAAATGATTTTCCAGACGAGTTGGTGAGAAATAGAAACCGAAGACAATGCCCCCGCGTGTGAACAAACTGAATAATGGAGTGACTGCACTTTATATACATTTAGCATGCTCCTCTCTACATGCATATACTTGTAACTACTCACCGCTCATTTTATTCTTAGTATTTTAAAGTTACATATAGACTGTACTTAATAAAGGAGTTATATACTGTACTTAAGGAGGAGGAGAAAATTTATAAAGTTAGTAAATTTATAGAGAAGGTTATAAAACTTTTTATACGAAAACTGTAAATAAGTTGAACTGTTTTACCAATCTTAAAGTTCAAGTCTATAATCTAACAATAAAAGCTCAGTATATCAGATTACAATTACTATAATAATCTATTGATAAAATTCAACCGATAGATATGGGTAGTAGATATTTTGGCAATCATTTTATCTTAAGCTGCTTTTACTTTCTTTTACATTATTTTGGATGAGCCTTTACTTGGTTTGAGGGCTACTTTTCTACATCAATAAAATAGGAAAAAGGTAAAGAAGACTAAAATCTCTAAGTCATTATAAAAAGAACTATAAATAATGTTATACAATTGATACAGAATATATTCTGGATTCATACAAAGAAGAAACAGAGGACAAGACATCACTTACTTACCAATAGTAAGTTTAGTTAGTTTGACTAATGTTTTGGTCATTTTATATAAAAAAGTATTAAACATTAAAAAACAATGCAATATTTATAATGATTAAAACATTAGAGGATTATTGCGGTAGGTGGTCCCGATTTAGAAACACAAGAATGTAGGACTTGGAACTGATGTTGTTGCCGTTCTAGTCATTTAAGCTAATGTACTATGAGGTTTAGAGAAAATTAAATTGTACATTATAACAAAGTTGTAAGTCATCAAAAGCTGTCTTTATAAATTAGTTTTATTACAGACATCCTCTTCAAATTACACACAATGAGGATAAATGGCGAGGCCTCTTACCTTCTGTTCCTCTGAGAACTTAGCAGAAAGCTGGTAAGCTATTGCAGAGAACATTCCTAGGCGTTCAGCGAAGACTCCTGGCTACAGGAGTCGGGTGAGCGCCCACGAATCCCATAATAGACTAACAATCACTTAACAAGCTAGTCTTCGCATGTGCGAATATTGAATCCGGTTCGTAAAATTGTCAACTATAAACAATGGTCAATTTGAAACATTCACCATGAAATGGGATGAAGAAAATCAATCACAGACGTGACTCACAGATGTGGCTCGTCCCGAACGACCAACTTATCGAAACCGACCCAAGTAACTGTACTGTATTCACGGTTACGGGACTCACGTCTGCTTGAGCCAAATATCTACTAATGGACTAACACGTGAGAACTGGAAGACAATGCACGAGAAACTGTGAGAATACGAGAGGCGTTGCCACTTGCCACTGTAGTAAACAATCACGTCACTCGCTCGGACTATATACGATGAACACAAATTAAGCGTCACGCTCGATATAACTTATTGTTAAACTTACCGGTGACTTGATAAGTTACAGCGGTGCTTAACACGATCTTGTTTTTCACACAAATTGATAGCACTTATTTCGTCACTGATTCACTCTGGACATCTCATACCACAGCAATACTATTAGACAGACAGACACACGGACATCGGCCTTTCATCAGCCGCTGCTAGATAGACATAGCCAATAGAGATAGAGCTGTCAAAACTCAAAATTGAAAGAAATTACGACGACCAAAAGCAATGAACATCTACTATTGGCCACAGAATATACAGAGAAGAGGATTTATTATAGCATAGCATAGACAATAGCACTGTCACAGACATATAAAAAGAAGTTTATTGTCTGTAAGCCATAGATCATGGTAATATTTTTTATACGGAGAGTCGGTGAGAGTCCGCCGTCCATAGACCATGGAATTATATACGGAATATTATTATATCTGTGGCGCCAAGAAATTATCAAAGGAAAGCTTCCGCTACAATTTAATCATAGACAAATATAGTGTTCTGTGATCATAGATCAAAGTAATGTATAATGCCTGCTACACATTATCGGCCATGATGGGCGATTATACGCGAGCACGATAATGTGGAAGGGCTACTCGCCTGTAGTCGCCCATCATCGTCCGTAATCGTCATCGTGATCGCCGCGATCGGTGATTTAGCGGTTTTTTGGGCACGAATCAAAGGGAATCGGTTGAAGTTGTGTTGCGCGCACACATTATCGCCGATTAGTATCACCAATTAATGTGTATAGGTAGTTATTTTTGCTTTGTTTTATTACGATGAATGCTCAAATTACACCATCTTGTCTTCGAATAATTTTTTATGACCTTTAATTCAACAACATTGATAAAATTGAAATTAAATGAACAGTAGCTGCAACATATTCCACGTCCATTAGGGAAGGCTGCCGCTCAATAAATGATCACGGACGATAATGTGGATGCTTGTACAATGATCGTCGCCGATCACAAACCATCAACGATTGTCCATCATGGCCGATAATGTGTAGCAGGCATAAGGAAAAATGTAATCCACTCTCTGCATCTTGCATTATTGTATACATTGTATTGAATTCCCAAGTTATAAATAGAAGAAATACGAAAAACTTGTAACAAACACCAAACGCACAAGTGCATTCCATTGCATTCTGTCCATCTGACAACGACAAGTAAAAGACAGCAACACAGGCAGCAGCATAGATCAGAGGTGGATCAGAGCAGTTTGTGGATCAGAGTAATATGCACTGTCATTGTTATTTCATCTGTCAGCTGGCTGTCCTGTCAGCCTAGCTTGTCACTAAACGAAAATAAAATAAATTTTCCATCAAAAGGGAAACAAAATTGTAATAACAAATTCTCGCAGGCATTTTTGAAAACTAAAAATATAGAATCAATTGCACACTTTTATAAGGATATTTCAAGAATCATGTCTGGAGCTAAAATAGATGTATTATGGTGTCCCGTACATCATGATAAATTCATAATATGGGGGCCCGATATAACCTTATACGAAGTGGCTCGGCTAAAAGACATCGAAAAGAAAACTACGTGTTAGTATTTAATACATTATAAGGATACTCATTATCTTTAAGTGGCTTGATCTATAAAATATATGAAACGCATTACTGACTTATAGTACAGAAGGCGCCCGTAAAATTCAACTTAATATTTTTAACAAAGTTTAGGTATCCGTCAGCATTATCTTTGTCAATAATCATTTAGACAATAAACTGAGACTTCAACCAATATTTTGTCACTTGCTTCACAAACAGTAGAACCAACTGGTTTATGGGGTATGGCCTCGACCCATTAATGGCCTATATACTATTGAGCATGAGTCTCTCCTCATAACTGAGGAGGCCTAGAGCATAATCCACCACGTTGAGCCACTGCGGATTGGCGGAGGGGATGGTGGCCAACCCAAGTGTCGGATTTTTTTTTATGCCACCCAAAGGCCGCTGACATGGCTAACGATTGTCACCTAACGGTCACAACCGGGACCGACGGCTTAACGTGCCCTCCTAACCACGGAAACGCTCAAGGTTTTTAGCTACTAGTGGTCACCCATCCACTTTCTGACTGCTCCCCATTGCTTAACTTTGTCAATCACTCAGGAATGACGCAAGCCGCCGGGCTATTAGAGCTTCATTCATTTGCGGCTTATGGGTTAATTAGAAGTCTGATTGATTATAATTAGAATGAAAACTTAAATAGTGTGCATAATACACCCTTCCTGCCTGCAGTCATCCATTGCCTGTAAAAGTCACTGTTATTTTTTAAACACATGATTGCTCTGTAATATAATCAACAGACATCATTTGCACACTGAAATTGTTAAATTATTCAGTTACACGGATGTCATCGACACGCGGTGCGACAGTGGTAGCCTCTCAGAGCGCGAGCGGCGTGCGTTGCGTGGACGTCAGCGCGCTGGCCGAGCAGCCAGAGCCGCTGCTGGCGCTGGGCCATAGCAGTGGCCGTGTCACCCTTAACAGCATGCGACAGACTTACGACCCTTTGGGGCTTGTAGGTCAGGAGCTCGGTAATAAAACTGTTTGCTTCTTAATGAGATAAAGTATTTAATGTTCCAAATTAATATGGAACATAACAAGTTTTGTTTGTCATGGATATTGTATAAATAAAATAAAATTTACCCAATTTATAATAGCATCTGCTTATTAAGATTTTCTAGTGTGACTCTTCAATTTAGTAGTCAGTGAAATTAATGATTTCATTGCTTTAATTTTGGATTGTGTAATTTTAGTGCCGAAATATCCACGGCCGTGCAACGCTGTGGCGTGGAGCCGCGCCGAGCCGCAGCTGCTGCTGACAGGCATGGACAAGCACCGCAGCGACTACTGCATCCAGCTATGGGACATGCAGGTCTCAGGCACTGACTTTAGCGGTCAGTAGTGTACTGTGTCGTTTAAAGCTTGACTTTATAATTATAATTGTTACAATTAAAAAGTGATACATAAGTTCTCCAACAATTGGACTACGCTAGTTACTCATCTTAACATCTTAGATTGTCGCGTTTTTCTGGTTACTCTACTAAGCACAGATATTGAAATATCTTTGAACATTAAATGAAGGAAAATAGTATTGTTTCGACAGACA
>LGAG01002306.1:114710-127145 GCA_001278395.1 Lerema accius
CCCGACGACGACTTCACTATCCCCCTGACGACCGTAACGTCGCACGATCAGATCAGATCATCGCAGATGTGCAGGAGCAGCGGTGGCCACTTACAGTTACATGGCGTGCGGGTTATTGAACCGCCCTAATATCACATACCCATACACATCATAATAATATGTAGTACAGTTTCTACGCAACGCTTACGTTAGTTTATGCTTATAAACAAGATTCCGTGGACAATGTCCACCGCTCAACAATTAGATGCCGCCACGTGTATACTCGTCGAACTGGCGTGTTTGTACTCACCAATTTCTATAGGGTGAACCAGGTACTGTTCCGTTCGCATTGGCTGCAGCCGCCTTCTTCTTTAGGAACTCCTGGAAACACAAAAATGCAAACTGAACTTTATAACTTGTATAATTTTGTTAGACGTTGATTCGGATTACTACCGAGGGTCATGCAGCGGGTGCAGCGGAGCGGTCCCTGGTGGCGGTGGTCTATTTACCTGCAGCTTCTGCTTGACTTGTGTGGAGGCGTTGGCGCTGTGCTCGTGTTTGTCCTTCTTGCGCAGCAGTTCGCCGCGGTCACGTTCGCGAGCCTCCCGCGCCTCGCGCGCCTCTCGCGCTTCGCGCAGCGCCGCCTCCTCCATTGCCTTTTGCTGCTCCCACAGCTGCACCAGAAACGAACACAACGCTCTAGATATCGCCGAAACAATGACAAGGGAAGGATACGATCGGCTTCACCTTTCCCTAGCTGCTTCTTTTAAGAAAGCCATGGGTAAATAATTCGTAACGTAATAATTACAGATTGCACTTAGGACTGTTACTACTGATCGACCCTAAAACTAAATAAGGAACGATTCGGTTTAATATTACGAATCTAATATTATTGAGATAGAAAAGTCATATGAATCATTCATTACATTTGATTTATTGGTTGTGCATAATGACGTTGACGCGGACCGTTGCACCTAACGAGAAGCTAATCGACTGGCGGGTAGGCTCTGCGATAAAGCAGTTATTTTTAGTCCCAATAAAGGGCGCGAGAGCCTAAAAGTCGATTTTGACGCCCACTGCGCCCATTACCGAGAACCACTATAAATAGATGTTATATGAAAGAAAACATGATGTTCGCGCCCGAGACCGCGAATCAGGAACGGGTTCGGCCGCTGGCGTGCGTCACGGACGACACGCTTTGGACGCACTCCACGTAATTTGCATACTTCCAATGTTTACCCGAACGGCGCGCGGCGCGGCGGCGGACCTCGCGCTATCACAAACAACACCTAATGAACGACTATGACACAGTGGTCGTGAATGCGTTCATAATGGACGGGATCGGGACGAGCAACACGCGATCGCCGATTCCAGTCCAATGTTGTCGTAGCGCGACCTACTCGAAGGTTGCGTGATATGTATAAGATAACGATGACTAAGCATTTCCGGAGCTCCCCGCGACCGCCGCCGTGGTGGCGGCTGGCGGCTACTGGCCGGCTGGCAGGACTCTCCCAGCGGCAATTGGGGTCAGGTGAGGTTAATAGTGGCACGGCGTCGCGGCGCACTACGACTCATCATGTGCGAGTATAATTATGCAGCGAGCGTCGTTCACATGGATGCGTGACTATCGATGTTGTAGCGCGACAGCTACACGGGCTGGTATTCACGATTCGCTTCGATTTGATCTACGTTTTGCGATATGTCTTCGAATTATTACAACCAAAGTTATCACAATGACGTTATTATAATTAAACACAATAATCTCAGAATCTTGCCTTGGCCTGGCCTGAATAGATAATTACGCTTGTACCGCAGGCACTTAACTAAATCTGTCACACACCATTGCGATATTAAAACCGGTTGTAAGTGAGAAACTATTTGGAACATGGAGGTTTTTATGGGCCATATATTTGGCACGTGTCAATAATCCGCAGAAGCAGTCTTCTGTCCGTTTTGAATGGCCTCGATCTCGATCGGTCCCAGCCGTACCGTTATTAGACGATTTTTGTTTAGTATCTTATCTTAGTGTTTATGTTAGTACCGCTCGCTTATCAAGCTAACCAGGTGGGTGTTTCTGTATTTTGGTTATACTCGTAGATACGCGCTGGTAATTTTCCCCTCGCGCTGCTATATCGCACGAGCGACCTCTGGAGTAAGATTGGAACAAGAGATCGATTCTCCTAAACACCATTTTTGGCGGATATTGACAAACGATTGAGGCGCAATGACATACTTATTAATATTTAATACTTGTATGTTTGAACGTGGATATTACATTATATTGATACCCGCAGGTGTCACGTGCACAAAAAACTAATTAAAATCAACCAAGACCGGGACCAGTCGTTTCTTTGTCAAGTGTCAATTAATACACAGTCTACTTTACTGCTAATAATTTACATTATAAAAGCGTAAAAATCAGTTTCATAAACAACTCACATAGTGACGTATTGAAAGTGTAGGTACCTTCAAGTGATGCCTGATCTGCTGCTCGTGCTGCTCGGCGAGCTGCTGCCGCTGCTGCTGGAAGTGCTGCAGCAATATCTCCTGCTGGAGCTGCTGTTGCTTCTTCAGCTGCAACGATCAAGGTCACCGTTAGTGGCGAGTCGGCGACGGACGACGGACGCGGTGAGGTTAGTGCTACATTGTACCATTCATATCTCGCTGCATTATTAAAGATTCTGCAAACGCTTTCATTGCTAAATTGGTGTCTGCATTTTGTATGTACAGTCTATAAGTGTGTTAAACAGATAGTAGGTTTTCAAAACAAACAAACAATATAAATACATAAAATACACTCCAAGCAATCAAACATAGCGTTAGTATTATAAAACATCAACTACGGCCATGTGAAATACTCTGGCGGGAGGAGAACCACGAGCCTAGCAGCGTGGATCGATAGCGCTGAGTCACTTCTCTCAGATTACCGAGGTATTCATCTCGTCAGGCGGAAGACAGGCATTCAGTTTGATTTGTATAATATGGCCTGCGACCGACTGCTCCGAGGAAGTAGCCGGTCGGATCCACGAAAGCCTCTACTTACACCAAACAGCGACTACATAAAGATTCTTACACATAATATCTTTAAACGTCAAGGCTCAATTTGCATGTACTCGTACAATATTAATTCTTTAATAGTTACACATGCACCGCCTTCGCCGATATTAACGACAAAGCCGGAGAACTCTGACCGCCGGGTCAACGAGTACAACACATATCATTAATAAATTAACATTCAAACAATAGCTAAATCACAAACAGGTGTAGGTACATTTTTTGTGGATAAAACAACATGTTAGATTCAAACGGCTGACGTTTTGGTCAACTGCAGCGGATCCAGTCGCCGCGGGACGTTGTTGGTACCGTCCAGACAGATATGTTTTAGCATTGAACTACGATAACGTCACGATTCTGTCACAACAACATCCCGCGGTGTCGACGTCTCCGCTGGTTCTGACCCGGGGCGCGAGAACTCGGAACTGCAGATTGCTGTATGATAGAGTAGCAAGTAGAAACTCACGTCAATTACGTATTAAACGTTTAGAATACATTTACACTTTAATTTAGGAATTAATTTGTTTATTTCCATTGTACATAATCGTTCGTTGATTACTTTGGAAAGGTACAATTTACCTTGAAATTAACCCCAATGGAAATTCGATAAAGCAATATAAAATGTATGTATAAACTATTTTTGATTATGACAAAATTTAATGTGTTCAAGTAAATGTGACTTCTTTAATAATATTGAAGTTTAGTGAATGGGCAGTAGACGATGCGTTCCTGGCGGGAACAACAACAACAACAGCTGCTAATCAGCCGCTTCCAGTTCCGAGCTCCCGCCCGCGGCGGCAAGCAGCAATCAGTCGGTGTCTGTACTGTACACAATGTATTATGAAACAACTCACTTGCATCAGGAAACTATTTTCTAAAGTTTGTTTGGCTCTCTCAGCGATATGATTCTTTCTCGGGCTCTGATTCTGACAACGAAAGAGGAAATAAATGTAGGGACCGACGGAAAGATACAATTCGGAGGGACGACCATTTGTAATTGTGAAATTAATTTGGCCTAAACTTATACATAAGCGTGGCGACGCTGGAGGGTGATCTTACAGAGAAAGAAAGAAGATCTACAGACATGACGACCCGCAACCCGCAACCCGCAACAGTCGGACACGCGGGCGGACGAACAGTCGTAATAAAATAATGGCAATATAAAAAAAATGTGAATGGACAAAAGCTAAACAATATCGACAACGGCGAGGGGCGAGGGACGCGGGGCGGGGGTCCGCGGGGTGCGTCGCGGGCAGCGTCTCCGCATATTTTCGGCGTCGCGTACATTATTTTTGTTCCATGTTAAAAAGAATTGGCGGGTTGCGGAATGCGCGCGCGCTGCGAATAGCCGCGCGGACGGATGTTTTGCGCGCGTGTGGGCGGAGTAAAAATATTGTCGCCCGCCCGCGCGCCGCGCACCGCTCGCGGCCGCCCGCGCTGCTCACGAACAGCGGTTGTATTGTTTCCATCTGACGGTCAATAGGTGCTCACCGGACACTTTATAATGTCACGGCATAGTAACCTATGCAACATCCGACGTTACTGCCATTAACGAAATTTCTTTCCTCCCTACTTTTTGTTATCGGAAGAAAATCATCCATAACGTACCTATTGCGTATTGCGTTGGCAAAATTATCTATTAATCTTTGTATGTACCTATATTTATGTATGATGATGATGTTTATCAGATGCAATGTGATATTTATAAACGTACCTACTATAAGTGCAGATTCTATAAATATCGATAAGTTCTTATCTTGGTCCTATTATTTATTTTTGGAATCGAAGTGTGTGTTGATGGTAAACAATGAGATGGAGTGCAGTCGACAAACTCTATCAAAATATAATTTTCAGGGAAATTGTTAGAACGACGGATGTTCGAGATGGATGCTTGGACCGACTCCAAACGTTAAATACCGATTTCCCATTGCAACGACCCAAAATTAGAATTTATAATAACATATATTTACTCTACATTATGTCATGCTGGTAGCAATTGTTTTTACAAGTTAACGTTATGACGGCCGCACTTCCCTGACTGACTGCTTATAGGATGATCAGCAGCTCTAGATGTCTTTGTTGTTCATAGAGCCGGTTACAGTACACTATACGTTGACGCATTTCATTAAAATAACACTGATACGTTTCTCCGTAGCAAAAAGTAAAACAGAAGTGTTATGTGTGTACGTGGGGACAGTATGACTGACAGTGATCGTCACGTTAAACACTATGTAAACCTGACGTTACCGGTGTAAAGATTTGGTTCACAAATCTTTAAACGTACAAACATAAGATAATTATATTCCGAACCTAAATTGTAAACAAATCTGCCATAACAAGAGGATTTCCGTAAGGACAATCGAGTGGGTCGGTCGGTCGGTCGGTCGATACCGGACATTTGATATTACGGCAGCGGCTGCTGGCTGCGGTAATGGACCAAACGTATTCGAATCCGCAACCGCGTGTTATATTTACTGCAGGGGCCGCATCAACACTAGCGCTAAAATTAGGCGCCGTATTACACGGAGCCATGTAAATATAGTATGCAGACGGACGGACGTTTCACGTTTTATGTATACGCGTGTATTCGTATAGGTTTATTTATATCGCGTGCGGGAATTTTTAAAAATATCTCCGCGCTTCGAGCGAGGCGGACGGAGGCGGCGCGCGGCGCGCTGCAGCTCGCCGGGGGAAAGGTCATGGGAAACCACAATATTTATACTTTGTTATCGATATTGAACTAGCGAGCCGTTGACGTCTTTAATACAGTCCTATTACAACACGAGAAGGTAGCTGTAATTAGATAGGTAACTTCACGTCAGAGTTACATTACATTTTGGTAGATAACTTATTTCGCTATATCACACTTCTCACCCAATAACAGAGGATCGAAATTTTAAATTAAAATCTATCAATAGTCTATCAATAATATTTTTTACTCTATTTCGATACCACACACTACGTTTGCTCATATAACTCTCACAATGTACTATAGGTAAGTTTTATATCGGTAATGAAACTAACACCGAAATATAAACATGACTATAAGACAAGTATCACATAAAGAGTGTGACTGAAATGCCAGATTCTTTTGCATGCGCGTATTTCCAACTCTGGATTTGTTTAAATGGAAGGCCTTTTTGCAACGGGACGCTAGTGGAAAATTTCATACAAAACGAATCAGCAGCCGTGTCCGAGCTATAACACCGTCCAGTACTCTCGGCTATGTAATGAAAATAATCCGTAATCCGTATCTTCATCGACGTCGCTTTCTATAGCTTATTGTTTGTTTACAAATATTAAACCTGCGGCATTAATTTGAACTCACAAGTCAGATGACCAACAAGAAATGTCAGAGGTAGGGTCTATAGTATGAGTATATAGTATGTGTGTCATGTGTGTGTGTCTGTGTGTGTATGTGTGTGTCATACCTGCATGATCTGTTGGTGAAAGCTGGTCTCGGCGATGGGCAGGCGCGGCGCGTGCGGCGGCGACGGCGTGTGCTGCGGCGACTGCTCGGGCCCGCTGCGCTCGTGCGCCATCTCTGCTGCAACACACGGATACCAACATTCACTAACTACTCAACACTTAACACCTACTGTAACTACGGACGCGTTTTAACTAATTTCGCCGTAACAGGTGTATCCTACATCCTGCGTTTTGGCTGATACGATCAAGACGCACGTGTTGATTTAGCTAAATATAGACGTTAATTTAGATGAATTACGTTTGATTGTCTATTACTTTCTCGTAGCTTTGTTTTAAAATGTGAAATAATATAAAGTTGATATCGCGAAGCGGGTGGCCGGCGCCCCCACCCCCGCCGCGCCCGACAACCCCTTTTGAAGTGACCTAGATCGGGCGCGGCGGGGGAGGGGTGCGGGGGCGGAGGGGGGTAATGTCGTCTATTTTTAACCGTCTATATTTAGAAAGGCTCGGGCTCCGGACGAACAGATCGTCCTTCAGCATTTGTTTTGATTATATCCAACGTGAAGTACTTCGAGCTAGGTATACGATTACCTGCTGTACCTAATGTGAACAGTAACCGTACCCAAAACTAAACTGGCCTCACATGTATGTGATTAGTGTCTGTAAATGTTACTGATAATTCTTTTTCGAACTAGTTCGTATCTCCTTTGGATTTACAGTTTGAGATCAGCTCTACCTCTCTAATGATGCAGTATAGTCAGTCTATTCAACTGAACCCATCTATCCAGATGTTTGTACGAGCCACCTTCATTGAAACGTTAAAAGCTACCTCTACTTTGTTCCCATGTGGTCACTTGATACAATTTAAGTGTACCTATAAATATATTTTGGTAGCGTACGGTGTACTTTTTTTTTATAATTAGTTTCGATAAAAAGACATGTAAACTGCCAATTTCAATTATCGCAACACAATACAATCACAGAATAATACTGTGCTACAATTCAGTCTCGTAGACACCCATCGGTGTACTACGCACGTAGGCGGGAGTCTACGCTCCGGGCCGGGAACGTTACGCTACGCCGAGCTTCTCGTGTCTACGCCGTAGGCCCCTACGCGGATATTTTACGACAACGTAGATTTTTGACGCGAACGCTACTGTGCGTAGTAAAAATGAGAAAAACAAAATTGTTAATTTTTTAAAAACCATTGGAAGGAAGATGATTTTTTTTTTAATCCAATGACATTTTTTGATCTTCTTAAGAGAAAACCAGATTTAAATCAGTCCAGTAGTTTTAAAGTACATGGCTAAATTTGTTTGCATAAACTAACAAATTAATTAATTACAAACATTTTCAAGGCTGAACATTGCTCATTAGTAAGGATGACTCGACGCGAGAGGATCCTGGCCACTTATTTTACCTAAGAGACTAATATATTATAAATAAGCAAAAATTGTCCTTATGTGCAAACATTGAAGACGATTATGGTGTTTATTTATGTGGCGCAGCAGACCGCGAACGTCAATCGTTATAGATAAGAGTAATGGTGTTGTTTGTGAGGACGGCGCTATGACGCAAGCCAATGCCGGTCCATTGACAGTCGCAGCAGTTACCTAGACTGCTCGCGGCTCGAGACCTGTGTTCGGACTTAGTTTTCCGCAATCATATCAGCACGCTGGTTATTTCTGTACCAATACAAATTATATTTGTCGAACACGGTTTAGCTTTATCCTTCCGACCGAGACAAAAATAGTCTTCCTTGTGTAATTTAATTACATTCTATTTAAAGGCAATGTTTACTCGCGACTGCGCTGAAAATATTGTGCAAACAAACGACAGTTATTGTTTTATTGTAGATCGCGATCGACGGAGTCTCTTCCATATGTTCGATCGAAGCTCTCTCCTATATCTATGGTGTTAGAGCTAAATATTTTCAGTGTCATGTTATCGTAGGACGAAGTAATTTATTTAACTTTAATAAAAAATAAAAAAAATATGGAAACCCCAAATCACTTCGCGCAGCGATATCCACTACACACTTTAGCAATGATTAGCTGTACCTATATTACTGTTTGAAATCTACGATATCAGAAAGAAGACATTTATTTTGCAAGACCCACAAAACAATCATGAACAAATAAAGTTAAAGGAACACGTTAGACAGTGTGGGTCTTCACAAAAACGGACCCTACTCAGCATTGTGTTGGAGTCCGGAGACACACAGGTGTTGAGCGAATCAGGTACGAATCACGTGGGGTGTTGTATCTACGAATCCGCACGTGAGCGGATCATCCATTAGGTTACCTACTGTTGTTGTTATTTAAACTGGCCATGTCGCAATACAAACAAGGTTGAGCAACAATTGATTTCTTGTTTATGTCCGTGACCATAGATTTAAACTCAACACGGGAACCGGTGTGGTAACCTTGACTTATTCACCGTAACGGTAATTCTCCCATAGTCTGTCCCCATGTCGCACGCTGTACAGTCGAATTATAATGTATTGGAAACGTTTAGTTGCGTTGAGAAGAATATGATGAGTATATTTTATATTTTGTGGTCCACTGAATTTTGATCAAATTTCGATATCGGCTTAGACTCTAAAGGCGGCAGGGGCTCGCTACTGTCATCGCATAAAACGACTATGACGTCATCGAAATTTCGAAATTTGCAAGCGACAAGTCGCAGACGACTGGTAACTACCAGTCAACGATTAAATCATTAAACATTAGCACATACGATTGAGTACGTAGAACGGTGACGATATGAATATAATTCTGCACGTTTAAATTAGAGCCAGGGCCTTGACTGGTCTAAAATATTTTAATGCGCTAACAAGAGCGGCGTTGGCTCGTCGTGTGACATTGTTATCTCACACCGGGACAGCGCGAGCGATCTCATCTACATCTGTCAGATTGACCACCTTGTCCTACAGCAATGTAACGTGACCCCACCATGGTGCCTGCGGGACTGGTCGATCTAGGAACCCACTTTTTATGTATGGCAAGCACGCACTAAGCTAGTCTTGAAAAGGAACTAAGCTTAGCTTGCTAAGCTATGTAAAACGCACTTGGAACTCCGGAACAACTAGGTATGGGTAATAGCGAAATTTCATTACCGTTTAGATATTTAGATTCACTTGCATAAAATTGAGCAACATTAAATAATTTATTGTTCTGATTATTTTTACCTTTTAAAAAATAAAAAATAAAATTATATTGTAAAAATAAAAATTAAGATAACTCATTAATCAAATTTTAATTAAAAATTCAAAATCATTTATTCATATAGGTATCAAATATGATCAACAAATTGAAAAACACTTCAGTAGAATTGACACCAATAAATATGAATTTATTCCATATAACGTAATAAGAGAAAGTAGCATGTAGAAGAAAGGACAACAAAAGGAGGATGTCATAAATTAAAAAACTTAAGTCAATTTGGGTATTACCCGATCTTTACTACGAGGGACATCTCCCAAAATTGATAAAGATACATTAAGGAAATAGAGATGATTCTAAAGAATCTTTACTTTAAAGCATTTAAGTGATAATCTAAAAAGTAGCAAGAGGTTTCAGGTACTGCTATGATGTAATTTTGTTCAGGGCAAATCGAAGGATTGAAGCTCAATACTATCACATCAGTTCATAATGTAGCAAAAGGCGATTAAACAATTGACGTAGATACTTTGGAGTAAAACAAAGCGAATCCCGCGCCGGCGTACTCTCCGCTACTCGCTAGCATAAAAATAGAAAGCAAAGCGGCAAGTGAAGGACGCGCCGGCAGCCGTCTCGCTTCCCCATCCTGCGCGCGAGCAGGTGCAAGCGGGACACCGAAACACTACTAAATTATGACCATCCAAAAATAGAACACGCACGCGAACAACTAAATGTGCCTCCGAACATTAACTCGCGGAAACACATTTTTATTTTGCGGAGAAACGAGTTCGCGCACCTCTATGGTCAATATTTACCAGCATGTTACGTGGGAGCGATGCGGTGCCGCAAAGATCTACCAACTAATAAGAGACGAGACAATGACATAAGATGAGATCAGGTTGTACAAGGTCGTGACGTCAATGTTTAAAAATAGACATAATCGAGAACATTATTGATAAATAATAAATTAACATAAGTATTTAGAGAACGTCCTTAAATCACGAGTTCTACAGACTTGCCGAATAATACGAATCTACAAATTAGGTACTACTTTAGAGTTATTGATTGTTGTGCACCGTGTTAGCAATTTGCGACATACTGGATCTATTAATGTTATTTACTACCTTATATGGATCTGTAGTATGAAAACTTAGGAAGTCTAGCAATTGCAGAAGCAATGCAAAAGGTCTATTAGACTGAAACACCTATGAATTTTAAGTAAGGTAGTGACCCGACCACTATGTTTATGGTCACACCTACCTTTATCCAAATCTTTTGGACTGAATAAGTTAAACCTAATAAATTGTTAATATAGGCACCTTGTCGCAGCGGTTATTCTCAATTCTATAGCATAAGACCACACACGTGCATAGCAGAGCCTGTAGCAACTGCGCTATGTACACTAACAATGTACACGTGTCGTATTCATAGCCGGGCGCAAGTTTCGCGTTTCGACTCACATTTATTACTAATCCAGTAAGTAGACCGAAATTAGAAGCCATAAAAGCCAACTGTTCGCCGCTCTAGATCCAGAAGCGATCGTCTATTTCTGTCAGTAAACTGTTTATTTCACGATGCGCACGCGCCACGTCCGCTGCTATTTCCAACCGGCTAAATGCAGCTGCCACCGGAAAGATCGCTGGAATCGCACCACCAGCCTTTCGCTTTTTGGAATCACTTTAATAGACCACGATTCTGAATACTCCTTGTTCGGGAATATTTAAATAGCTACGCTTAAGAATTCCTCTCAGTAATAATTAGGTATATTTCTCGAGTGTGGTGCTGTGTTGACGCATAACGCTCTTTGACTGGCTTTTTGACAGGCTATAAAGCCTTTGTCAGCGAGGTTCGATAATATAGCCTTATACTCTTCTAAATTGTCATGTTCTCAACACTATATGACGCAGAGGTTCACATGACGTAGAGTTTTAAGCCTTCTTCTTAATAGGAAACTTGGCATGATCGTCAAGAAATCGTCATGGATCTTCTGAGGAGATAGGTACACTGAAGAGATAGTAAGAATTCGCTAAGACTGCTCTTTTGGCGACGTGCTTCCATTATTGCCAGTCAGAGGCCTATCGACTACATTCCGTGGACTACATCGTTTTTTTTCATAAATCTCATCGACAAACAATTTATTGATGTCCACATTGAGATATGCCAGAACGATATATCGAATGAGTCTATAATCTGTCAATTGATATAAGGAGTTATTAAATATAGCTGACAAATTGCTAGAATATAAGTTATAGACCCTATAAACACATATAAGCGTACCCTCTTTATATCTAAAATGGGGGTTGGTCTTTATCGAGTTTACACCATTTTGTGTGGTATCGTTGTGTAAATCGTGTGAAAAATATAATGGGTCTGAAAACTTTTGTAGATTTACGGATCCATTCGCAAAATTTTAAACTCATAATTATTGTAATCTCTTCTTAGTTCATGATCTTATGTCTTCTAAAAGGCGCCGTAGACAACAAACAAATCAGACGCTTCCAGCGATTTTCAGATTTTCAAATTATGTTAAATAGTTCAGAACTTCATGGGGAACAAATGAACATTCATACGTACATACGACTAGGTATACCGGTCAAATTAAAATACTCTCCGTAGTTGGGTAAAAACTATTGTAACTAGGACATTTAATTCCATTTTCCAGTTGACCTCTTTGATTTTCCATCCCATTTAAGCTAGGACAAGAAAACTAATCTATACTATAATAAAACAGTAAAATAAATTTGTCTGTACATTGAGTATATTTACAAAAAACTAATCTAGAGTGACTCAAAAACAGTAACTGAGTACGAAT
>LGAG01002306.1:144640-155943 GCA_001278395.1 Lerema accius
GCGTCTGCGGCTCTGCCGCGTCGCCGCCGCGCTGCTCCCACAGCACTTGCTAGTCTTGCTGCAACCGGTTCCACTAACTTCCCGTACTCTACATTTCACTTCATCTTCCGATTGCTACCCAAATAATGTTGCGCGCTTTGAATATCACTAGTAGGAACGAAAAATTGTCTCATTTTATATTTATGTATCTAAAGGTTTAGGTTTCTTTTCAGATAAGTACTTGATCGAACGTATCAAGTTATTATAGCAATCTATTCTGATTATACCCGTATGATTATAGATTACGCTTTACCAGTAAAAAACGTGTTTCTAATCAACAATGACACATAGTTCTCTATAGACCTCAATGTTTTTAATATCAAAGCTACAGTCATATCACTTTTATAAAGCGAATTGATACGATAATGATGCTAATACATGTGGAGTTATAAAGTAAAACAAAGGGCAATAGGACATTTATGGCGTAACAGGAAAACCGACGGAATTTTAAAACGATCGGAAAGATTTACAACCACAAACAACAGACATTTATTCAGTACAGTACCTGGAACTGTACCATCGTCAAGTGACGTAGAGATCATATAAATTCAATTGAATACAGCAACTAATGCTTACTTTAAAATTCAGTCCGCGATTGTATAAAATACACCTACATTTTGATACTCAGTAAACATTCAGTCGCATATCAATATATGAACTGAAAAGCAGCGAGTAAACAAACATGTATGAAAATGACTAGGTTGGACTTTTCAAATTGGCGTCTTACAATATCAGAATGATATTCCTATAAGTATATGATTAGCCGTTACCGACATACGATACACTGCATACGAGTAATGGAGTCGAGCTGTCTACGGACCGAACTCGTCTCGAATTGAGATTTCGTACGTTTAGCTTTTATATTCTCTTCTCCGCGATGTTGGCACCCCTGTTTCCCTTCCTCTCAAGAACGTCAAACCACACTTAAATAAAGTTACGCAAGAAGGTGAGTCAACTAGTAGTGGTTGCCGTCGACATGGCAACCACAGTTTGTACGCCGGATAGAAATGTCATCGGGTTAATAATAATAAAAAAAAACTATTTTGATTTGTCTATTTTACGAATTGTACGCAAAAAATATACGAAACAGACATGATACAAGTGTCTTATCGATAGATGAATGGAGAAGTCGAGTTATAAATTAATTGAAGTAGTTCAAAAACTAGTTTCTGCCCACAGAAAATAGTTTTCCTACACCATTTCCTCGAACATCATAACTTCAAATGACCCTTCGCAAAGATATATCTTCTATTTCAAAAGATATATTTGTACATTAATGTCGAAGGGAAAATACACGTAAAACTTTACGTGAAATGCTTCATAACTAGCTACTGTCTCGAAGCACGTGACGAAATACATATGTGCATACGTATTGGCTGCGTGTTAGGTATACGTCAATGTTTCGAAATAATGACACAGGATACGATACTTCACGCATGACATGACATGACCCACGACATAGATCCCACAAGTTATTCTGTATGGATCTAAGTCTATGTGAAAATGTATAATAATCGGACTGTAACGGGTGTAATTCGGTACGTTGGATATTTTTTGGAAATTTTAGCGTGGGCAGGATTTTGTTATCGATAGAGGTAGAGAACAAATCATTGTTTTTTTAATTATTGTCTGTCATCTGTCTGTTCAAGCATTACGCGGGAACCTCCGAACCGATTTAGACAACGGGTTAGGGGAGCTATCTTGGATGCCCCTTTTATTGTGGAAAACAGTTTCTTCCCGTAGGATAAAAGGTAAATGGTTGAGCATCGTTAACGTGAGCAGTGTATTCTGCAAAACTCTTTTAAAATTCGTGGAACACATTACTTCTTACTATGCTCTAAAGGCCTCATCGTATCACACCGTAATATTCTTACTACTAAATATCAGTGTAGAGTAGAACGCCTACCTACAGTGAATAATTTGTAACACTTAAATCTACCCGTTATCATTGAAACGATAACTTAGTTTACATAATCATTTAATTTTAGATGTTTTGTAGCCAGCCACATTAGACAGAGCGCAAAGGTCTCATTCGGAATAAACAAGCATCAAAACTAAATGAGTTAAATAACATTATGACATGTACCTGTTGACGTTGATAACGCTGTAGTATATAAATCTTAATTATTTTAATTATAATTAGAATAATCATAAAAGAAATCTTCAACGACCTTGAAACACCAAAGGGATTCGTAAACATTATCTATCTAAGTAGCGACTATTGTAAAAATTATGTATTAAAATTTCACCGTCCCTCAGTTTGTCACTGCTAAGGGTTAAATAAAAATGTTTAAACTATTAATTTGCAACTTTCGGTGTTATTAAAACGTTGCATAATAGTAATAACGATAAAAGAGATATTTACTTTTAAAAACATCTCAACAATTTGAAAATTTATTTTCCTTACTACGAGTACCAATAATACCGGACCTTTAAGAACTAATTTGTTTTTGTCTCGGAAAAGCGTTGAATTAGAAATGAAACAAACAACAAGATGAAACCTAAAGCTCTATATTTTATAAGACATCATAATTGAATTCAGGCGCAAAATATTGTTATATAGGTACAATGTTTGTTTTGTGTGTCAACTCAAACAGTTCAAATTAGAACTGTATGAAGGGCTTTTACAATAACATTTAAGTATCAAAACATGCAGTCTGATACACTGTTTATTTTAAAAGCAAATCATGTATTGTATAGAGACATGAAGTAATTTGCGGCATTAACAAGCAGCAAGAAAATGATAAGGAGCTGAACGCGGATACGGCACGCACACAACGAGCGCCGCTTGTTCAAACAAGAGAACTTTAACACATCCAAACGATACAAAAATAGCAACACCGATAGCGCAAACACACTAACACACGCCCACACGTTGTACGTGAACTGTAATAAAAACATACATAGACGTATCGAGTGCGCTATGTACGAGAGTACAAGACCCGATTTGAAACGCTATCACGATGTTGTTTATGAGAGCCGTCGACAGCTGGTCTAATTTAGAGAATTCGCACTAGGATGTGCAGACGCGGAGCCATTTCGAAAAACATGACGGAGAAAGCTTTGCAAAAAAATAAGTGGGTCTAATTCGCTATAACGATCCGCTATCCGTTCGTGACTAGAGGTGGACTCGTTCGGTCGGACGAGTACCGGTTCTGGCTGGTTCCACGGGCGAGCTGGTGAGGAGCGAGGAATGTGGAAGGATCGCGAACTCACCTATATTTATGACATACATGGCCTGGGAGCGCTCGAGCCGCTGCGCGTGCTCCACGGCCGAGTAGAGTCCGGAATCCACTTTAGACACTTTGCAAAACTATATCACAAACGGTATCCACTGCGTCGAACGCAAGCATCTTATGTAGGCACTGGCACTGCCGACGAGCGGCGGGATGGCGTTGCTCACTACACGCGGCCTGCGAGTGTCGTCGCGGGCGGACACCGACTGACTGGGCGCGCTCCACACTCCACTGCGCGAGCGCTCGCGGCGACCGGAGCGCCGAGCTTCATTCACTCGACAGCCATTCAGCGCTAGCTGCAGCTACGGCCACCGTTTGCAATGACGCAAGTTCATTTTCGCTAAAACGACGAAAATCTTGGCAGTTCACGCCGGTGGAAATGGCACTAGCCGTGAAACAAATTGACAGCAAGCTCGAAAGAATATAAACTACTAAGCTCATCGAGCGAAGACAGAAAACTACTAGAACGATTTCAGAGACCGAGTAGGTCAAGCAAAACGCAGAGTTCACGACCCGTGGAACAATCCGAGTACTGTTATTATGCAGAAAGATCCCGATGACCTTATCATCCGATGACGCAAAGATAAGAAACTAATAATACAATTATGCTAGGAAACCGAGCAGTCGTTATTCTGAATAAATTTTTTGTCATAATTAGGTTAATCCTTTAGTTTTTACTTAAGGATAGGGAAGGAATGAAAAAAAACTAACGATATGGCTGTCATCGTAGGTTGCGTATAGTATTCTATGTTGGCAACATGGAGGCTTTCTCAGGTGTAAAACATAGAGTATGTTCCAGGCTTCTACAGCGATAAGAACTTATCCCTCGTAACTGCCCACTTAATGAATCTTAATGAATTCAAGGAAGACTTATTATATTTTATATGTGCTACAGGATGATATTTTATAATAGGACAAATACTTTATGTGAAAATGAAATAAACCAGTTAGCGGAGAAGGTATTAAATCTAATTTTATCACTAACACGAAGGTTAAGCTCACAGTGATATTCGAAAGATCAAAGGATCGCAAAACATAGTTATTAAATCAGTAACGTCAATGTCTAGATGATATCAACACGGAGAGTTATTATTAGGTTCCTCTAGCGCATCAGCAGTTTATATGAGTAAGGCTGGTTCCAGCAATATTAGTTTTAGAAAATGTAATCAAGGTATCTTAAAGGATTGTATCAATAAGGATTTTTCTTTTCTTTAAGATTCCAAAATAATAATGTCTGTATTCCATACATCACGTCTATCAGAGATTTGTGAATGCACCTTATTCATCGAAACAAAAACAGAGTGACAATACGATAATAACTTGAGTTATCATTATCAGGTTATCAGTCAGTTATAAAAATATACATACACTACACTATACTACAATAGTGAACACAAACATCAAAGCACCCAAATCAATCTAATTCATTACCTTAATTAAACAAAGTACCAAAAACGTGTATAATTTATCTGCTCTACCATACACACGATACGACTTAACTGATTAAAACAAAAATATAATCGCCTTATTCGATGACATAATAGCGATAAAGATTGAAAATTATATTTGAGAAAAGTTCATAAATACTTCGGTATACGACGCATACGAAATTCAAGTACCTACAATTTCTACGAACATCAAGAAATCGATGTCTTGTGACGTTTGCCACAAACACAACTCCACAAGTTCACCTAGAGTTTGGGCAGGTCGACGGCATTGTTGCCGTGTCTACAGATAGTTTCTTAGAACACAGTTAACCTTGCTCGATACGTGTTCGAAGCTGGTCGAGGTCGACCAGTTCGAGCAACAACAATACACACGTTCAATCATCTTCGCTCTCGCTTGCTAGTTTCCTAGCCGCCAGTAAACATCCTGTAACGTTAACAAAAACTCGCACGAGATCGTCATAATTGCCCAGACTAAGTGCATAAATTAATTTTAACCAAAGATTATAAAGGCCACTGGGTAATAACAAATGCATGACCTATAAATGTACTCGTGAATTTAATGACAAGGCCAGGGGCAAGAAACTGCCTTTAGGAAATAGATACAACTTCAGAAGTACGTAAAATAAATACGGCCTTGTTTTCTTCATCGCACTTAACAGACGGAAGTCTCAGAACCGTTTAATTAATACCTGCATCAAATATTGTTTTTACATTTACCTTTTACTAAAGTTTTTAAAGTGTCGAGACCTATGATTTCCGAGAAGATCCTAAACTATTTTCCTCACAAAGTTCTATGGCAAGTAATGGATCCCAGCTACAAACCATAATGTTTTATTACTATCTAACAAAACCTAACCATTGTGGATATTGCGATGGACTATATCATATACTTATATAAGTGCCTATAGCTCCTCTTAAAACTTTTCAATTAGATTACAATCATATTTACACGATTTTCTCCACCATTACGGTAATTCTATCTCTACAAAAGCACGAAACAACTTGCACTTTTGGATTTCACAAATTAATGGGCTCACCTTTGACCGAAGAAAATTTTTAATCCCTCTTACAGGTGACTGCGTTGGATTTTATAATAAGGGACAGATGGCATAAGATTGTCAAACAGGACAAAGCCCGAAATAAAAAATGGCCACGTTTGACAATTTAATAAAGCGTTTTGTTGAAACAGAACTCTAAACAATTCAAGTAGTCTAAAAGATTTTTAAAATAGTCATATTTAAACTAATGTGTGTGTGATTTCGTAGAAAAAACTCGGAAAGACGTCACGATATGACACATCGCGCGGCCTCGACTTTGGCGCACAGATGTAATTTCGTACTCCGCTAATAAACTGTCGCACAATGAAATGAACTCCTGTTTTTACTATATTCACTCGACAACTGCTAACAATGGATGAAATTATAGGATAGCCCTGTACGATCGATTCTGTTAACTGTTGTCATTATACCTACAAGTATATTATCATTTGACTGGTGTAACTTTTATTCGGCGTATTATTCACACAATTGTACGTTTTATCATACTGAACTGCACAGTCGTCAGACGGAACGCCTCGGTGATAGCTGACTTTGACATCTTCCTGACGGGCAAGTCGAACGATAATCCATTATTTTTTTCGACCACAGAGCTGGTCCTCTAGTTTAAATAAATAGCGGTATTAAAAAGAAATCAGTCGCACATGTGATCAAGGAATTCTAAACTGTTTAATAACATTTGCCGATAAGAAAGTGTTCAATATAAAAACTTGGATAGTTGTCAAGGTACAGAAACGAAGTCGACGAGTGTAGGTAGGTAGGTTATAAATAAAGGACTAGATCAGAGCCGAAGATGATCGGCGCCTACGACTCACTCTCCTGGCGCCCGCGCCCGTGTCGTTTAATAACATAATCAGTATAACACATGTCTTCGGCGAGCGAGACACATTCACGCACATGACGGAAGCGTGCCGCTTGACAAACGACATGCTGAAGTTTTTTTTTTTTCAAAAAGTACGCATGACGCCAGTAAGTGTTAGTCACATACCGAAACTATCACCCCACAATCATACGACAATAATAATTATAACTAAGAAAGCGAAAGCAAATTTGTATGAAGACAAGTAGTTTGATTTTAAGGACGGCGACAGCTTATTAGTCAACACTACATTCGTCGACTATTGACACGAAGGATTGTTAACTAATAATGCAGCAGCAGCAACCGTTATGCCAACAGCGGAAACATTTCAACATTAATTTTACACGAGACGGGAAATAAGATGCTGCAAGGTAAGCTGCGACAGACGAATCACTGGGAACAGTTGGTCATCAGATAATTCGAGGCGATGACCGGCGGAGTGGCGGTGGCGCCGTGACGCGGCTGTGTTACTCACTCGGAGCGGAGGCCGAACATAAACAGTCGGGAGACGCCGTCGGTGGCGCCGGCGGCGACAGCGGAGTCCTATCACACATGCGCGACAATACATCAGGTAACGTCTTCGAATCGTTTTTCAATAACAGACAAGTTAACAACGTAACATGTTCAAGGCTTACTACGGTGACTGCACGGCGAAACATAGAGATAATTCAGTTCCAAATTAAAGGTTTCAAATTAAAGATGACACGTTATCCAAACTCTACCAACAACAAAGGAACGTTTATACATTCTCTCGAAGCTCTTATAGTTATTATGTCATATCTACTTGGTAAGTAGGCATTTTTTTTTATAAAGTAATACTTTTGCAGAAATAGTACGTATAAAGAAGAAAGTGTGATGTATTGACGTATCTACGAACGTAAACGCAACTGCGAGTGAGTATTTCTATATTTATTTATTGGTATCAATAACCGCGTTGAAAGAACCTTCCCAAACTGTCATCGACAGCGCATCAAATCGGGTAAACACAAGGCGCCATTATTATAATTGGAAAGCAGAACTCAACTTGTTTGGATTAAGCGGCATCGGTAAGAGTGAGTCACCGGCTCCCCGGTCACCGAGCGCCCGGGTGACACCGCGACGCCGACGTAAACGTCGAGACTGTGAGCCTAGCGCCGACTAGCGTTAACGAACGTGCGTCAAAAGCCCCAAATAAACTCACCGTCATGCTTCACACATACGTAATATTAATCCTTGTAGAGGACACTGCTTTTCCGGGTTTGTCATTTTCCAGCGTTATTGTTTCCTTCAAACGGAATTGTGCGATAAATTGCGAGCCGAGTCTAAAATATTCGTTGTAATCGTTCATTTTGAATTGGCTATATTAGCAGGTATATTATACTCCAGCTAAAACAAATGTGATAAGGATTATAATCACTCTTATGGCGCCATCTCTTGCTAGGCAGCGCGGCGGGGAATAACCACACACTTTGTGACGATTGTTAACCTTTTCACCGCGAGACGAAATATCAGTTGCCGGGCCCCTAGCGCGACGCACAGAAAACGAAAAATAAATACCTACAACAAATAGAGATTTTCAATAGTATATCGATATGGATATATCTCCTTCAAACGCTTACAATTTCACCGAAATAGCGCAACAGACAGAAAATAGAAAAGCCTTACTCTGTCATGTTATTTCCCCCCCTCCTTCCTTTTTCTTGGGTTAAAACAGCGACCTAACGAACCTAACCAAGCGAAATACCTATTTCGGCAACATTCATTTCTTAAATTTGTTCATTCATTTATTTATTGCACAACAGATACCACAATAACATTACATTTATTTATCACAAACATAACTATGTGCCTTGTTAGGCGCAGCAATTTGGAAGAGAGGCTCTCGTGGGGTCTTTCCTTTTTCTTCAATTAAACAAGCGACCCAATGACCCCACTACCCCATATGTTACGTTTCCTGACTGGACCTATAGTTTTGGTGTTTTTAACATTTCATACCTATTAAATACTAGGATTCCTAAATTCGATAATGAGAAAACTACGTAACTTCTAGAAATTTGATCTGTGGTAAGGCGTACCTGTTAATCAACCATAACACCCTCTGAATGTTTCAACCCTGGGTGCAGGTACTGGATGTCTATAGACAATCCGATTGGTCAAGCTTCCAACGCGTTATTTTTTATGATTATTATGTTTTTCCTTAAATATGACTAATATAATTTGTCTGATAGTAAATTAACTGTTTAATAGCATACACGCATTTTTTATCATCTCCACATCCAAACATCGTACTCGTTAAAACACATTGAAACAGAAAATTTATCGATAACACGAACATAATAACACGCATACGCACAACACTAATAGAAGGCGGCACGCGTTTATGACGTCAGAAGCGGTCGTCGAAATCCGATCGTCGGTCGCGGTGGCTGTCGAGGCAACATTCGTTTCTATACATGCAGACTAGGGATGGGAATTATAGCTAATCTATGATTTAGTCACTGATGATTTTAAGCTTTATTTATTATAAATTAATTTAAATAACCACATTTATTTCTACAGTAACAATTGATTTATTCGTTTTTTAATGAATTAGTAAGTATAAACTGAAATAGTTGAATTTAAGTGGATTTTTCTGTCAGCAAATCATCGGTTGTGTCCCTTCCTTATTGTCGGATTTCTGCGACAGTCGCGTTGGGCATCAATACACTTTTGCGAAAAATAATACTAGTAATTTACTAAACTTTAGATGTTATTTTTAAGTCTTCTAATTAAGAAAACTGAATTGTAAGCAATTGTATATGGTTACTTCACTAACCATTTACCAAAATATGAAAATTATTTTAATATAATATAGTGCTATCAAACAAAAAGGCAGATTAATTGAGGAGTGGTATTTAGTCGCATATATGAGACGTTCGCGGAATGAGCCCGAAAAATTTTGTCTCAAAAATGCGACCGTCGCGGTTAAAAGGTTAACCTTTAAATACATTTAGGTAGTATACATGTTAAATTAAAACCTTCACACGATGTGTCAGATAAGATACCACCTGGTGATTCAAGGTAATAACAATACAATTATCAGTAGTAATCACTAACTTAATATGAGTAGCTAAAACGTTGGTTTTTCAGGTAATAAAATGGTTTAAAAATGGATGACGCTGTCATACGAATTTAGAATTTATAGAAAACTGATCGTAGGTAAATAGGAACAAGCAATTTGTTAAGACTCGGAAACCTCCATCGATTATTACCAACTTACAATCACGCGAGTTAAAAAGATGATGACCCATTCCATACAAACAAGGTTCGGTGTCGATATTACAGTAAAGCTATACGATAAAACAAATATGCGCCATGAACTTGCTCCTAGTTCCTTTTTAAAGTAAGTAATTAAAACCCCCTCCACTGTAGGTACTGCACACCACAAACAACGTAATATTACCATCTCGGCACGCTGCACGCATGACATAGTCCCCAGGAATAGATCGACTCGGAATATGCATAAATGAATGTGTAAAATTAATATGACGACTACATGTTATTATGCGGATGTTTGCGAATGCATTTAATATCGTTTCCAATTGTACTTATAAAATATGTGGGCGCCTGCCGCGCTAGAGTAATACAGAAATTCTATTATTAACCTCATATTGAATCCGAAATCCATTTATTACCTAGAGTCTAGAGGTTCCTCTCTCTGTTTACGTTTAATGTAGCTTACAGTAGGCTATAACATGACTACCTTAATTTAACATACTTGAGTGTGCTGGTTGCTGAAGTAGTATTTGGCCCATGCTGAGAATCGAAGAGAGAAAGGGCTCTGAAGTCTGAACAATAGTAGGAACTGCTCTCTTACAATATCAACATGAACTGACTGCGTAACATGCATCGATGGACCATTCCGCAGTCAATATCCAACCGCCGTCAACGTCGCTTCACGTCAATTGTCGTCGCCCAAAATATCGCATTGTAATAAGGAATTGCTCTTCTAGCCTTAATTAGTGTACCTGCTAACGTATATGGCCAGGAAAATATTATTACAGCCTAATGACGTTATGATAAGGAAAATTTAATCAATCCAATTCAATATTGTAACAAACTGTATGAATCCCGCAATGAATATGAACTTGTATAGAATAAGCAATTATATCTAATAATCTTAATTATTTTTGAATAGAAAATCAGTCCCGTAAAAAAGTAGGAACTGCATAACATGAAGATGTCGAAAAGGAACTTTCTTTTTTAATAACACCACGATATATACTGGATTCCGCACATATTATTAACAAGTAACTAACAATTGTGTTAATAAAAATATTCCTAAACTGAACATTACCTTTAGCTGACACAGCTGGCGGCTCCGTAGACATGGTGCTCGGCTGCAGACCGCCGCAGCGGCCGCGGCTCCGTCGGCAGCGCTAGCACACCACGCTCGCGGAGCCTCACTACTGATAGTACTGACCTACAATTTGCAACTAGTACTACGGGACCCGATCGTTTATTGACTTACGATGATATACTTGAACGATCGCATCGTTTATATGTGGCTTGTAAGGTACAGCGAAGACCGATCACATCGCATCATACGTTCCATTCGACGTGAGTGAGGAGCGAGGATCGTCGGCGGCACGACCACCGTGCAGGAGGTGCGGAGACACGCGCTCCCCGCGGCGGCCGGCCCGGGACT
>LGAG01002306.1:155970-170084 GCA_001278395.1 Lerema accius
GCGCCGCGGCCGAGGGGCGCGCGGGCCGCGAGGGAAGGCAGCACAGCCTCCGACCAATAATAATTATGTAAGTACGAGGGTTGGTGCTATTTTTAGAGTTAAGGCGCTCACGTAACCGGTCGCGTTACGGCGATATGCCATCGGACCAGCATGAATATGAATGTCCGCCGATCGGCGCTGCAGCGAGCTGATCGCGACGGGTCTATTTGCAGCACGAACTGCGCCCCGCCCCGCCGCGGCTGCAGCGAGCAGAGGAAATGAAGCCTCGGCTGGTTCAGTTCCCTCTGGCCGTCGATCTATATCCTTAACCCAGTAATTAAACTTCGAAAGCTATTAACGAGGCGATAAGAGGGCGTGTTACATATGCACGATAATCTATCGACAATCTCGGTTTAACAAATTACCTACAAACTCATATAAAATCATTTTCCTTATATTCGAAGTAGTAAAAAAGAAAGAACATTAACGTCGTTTTCGCGAGCTAACGCAGCCTTGTTAACCTCGTAGCCGGAGGAAGGATACTGGTACCGGTATTATATTTAAGTAAATCGCTGCCGAGCAATTTTCATGCAAATGTATGTTTATTACCGTAATATATTATAGTCTTAACGTTTTGTTTACCCATTCCGCTGAGCAACGATGGAATATTTTAACGCGCGTTCTTCAGAAAAAGAGAAATGTTGACATGAGACCGGAGCCGCCTCACTACCATGGCCACAATATGTCAAACACGATCCATACAAGAAGTGCAAGGATACGTATTCCAACTGGTGGCGCTAAACGATTGTAAGCATTATCGATGCTGACTCATTATTTGATCTAGAATGGCTAGAGCGCCACAATGTAGTTGAGAACCCGGTCTACCGCGGCCGCCCGCTGGCTGATGTCGCTCTGCCAAACTAGTCCATTAGCGCCTGCCTGCTCCACCAAACATCTATTGGTAGTAACGCTACAATACTTGGCGATCGCAGCTCAAACCACTAGCCATTCCGTTACGTAGACCTTCTGGAACGAGTGACCTTGTTCTGCCACTAGATAAATGGACAGTTCGAAAAAACTGTTTGTAGTTTTTGACCGAAAGAGTATTGTTTTTGACGGTCCATGTTGCGTACTCGGCAGGCTAGTTTTGATAACCAAAGTCAACGTCACTGGTAATTATGTTGGATTTGCACCTTAGCTAACGAGCTATAAGGGAAGTACTGCAACCTATCGTCGACTGCCTTGCAGGGCAACGTCAGGATATTAGTACTAATATACATAGAGTGCTCCCACGTAGGGCCGTAGTCTAAAACGCAAGCTACCCTGACGCTAGTAGCAATAAATTCTTGGTAATGTTATCGGCTGTCTAATAACCGACCACCCGACCACCACGTGCAACATAATTGGTTCTCGTGGAAGCGTTTACAAGTTCAGGGACGGCTTTCTAGGTTTAAGTTATAAGAAATACATGAGCAGTGGAATACAACAGTTGGCTCGGAGCCATGAAATCCGACCGTGTATAAGTAAGCTGCCAATGCCAATCACCCTTTCTCGAGCACAAAACTATATAGTTCGACTCTTCACCGAATGGGTACACAATACACATACTTAATTAACTAATTATTGTCAAATATCCTTATTTCCCATAAACGAATTAAAAAAAAAGTGATACGAGTTGATGTACCGACTAATATAGACACCGAAATGCCTACTCTATTAGATAAATAGCTAAAAATGAAAGTAATGCAAAGAGATTATAGGATAATAAGCTATACCCTTAAACATTGTACAATGTGTAATATTGATTGGTAATGTTAAATTGGTAGGGTAACATGTTTTTTCTTTTTCTTCCTTCTTACAAACGTTGTACATACCTATAATTGGCAAGTGTACCAGACAAGTGTAACATATGTAAGAGTTTTTGTGATTAATTGTATGCAAGCTGTTGGTTTGTCAAATAAATAAATAAATATACCCGTGACTCACTGACAATGTCATCGAAATCTCTAACTCTATATTTACCAAAAATAAATTGAAAATTAAAACGTAGCTACTCGTAAGTACAAATAAAAGGGACTATATACGTAATATACTATTAAACGTAAATAAGTACGAGTACATGCATCTAGGTGGTATACCGTTTCCAGTAGAAACGGAAACTCTATCAACGTCTTGTGTGCCCTTTGTAGATACTGAACATACGTAATTACGATTAATTACGTTTCTGGTAGCTTTGATACTCAGGTCACGTGGCTCGGAGACATTTACCTCGTATCACCAATTAACCTCTTAAGATTTTAAGCTATGGATAAGTTTGCTTACACATATTGTATTTGTATGGATCGCTACGAGTCTTATTCGATATACCCCGAAAAATAAGGTCTCCTAGAGTCCTAGAGTAAGTCAGTAAGTAGTTTCCTAGAGACCTGCCGATAAATACTAGTTTTGACGACAATATACACAGTACGAGATACCCCAGAATATTCCCAGAGACCATTAAAAAACGCTGCGTCCCGGACACTCGTTGATATCTTTTGTAAGTATTCTAGTTGGCAAGAGTGTTTACGACGCCAGACCTCACTGAAAACAATCAGAGCCCTTGGAAGGGATGTTTCGTAGCAACATACCTCATTAAGGATGGAAAGGAAAACATGCCGCGAACACTCGTAGCGGCAACAACGCCGTGATCGGGAGTACGCGGCGTTTCCTAGAAACGGGTGGATGGAAAGTACCGGGGGAGCCCGAAGCACCTGCTCCCCGCGCCCCGTTCCCCGCTCCCCGCGCCCCGCCAGGCCCGGGAGCCGACTCGCAGTGCGTGGGCGTGTGTTGACAAACTGCGTTGCTGAGTCTATTTCCAGCCGGAGCCACGCCTATGCCCTCCACGAACGGTCGGAATCCCCACCCCTCGCCACCCCCTCGCCCTTGACCTTCCGTATCCAAACAACCGCAGTCACAACAAGCAGAGACATTTCGGTGATTTGTTACTCCGCTAACTCAATTCTAAGGAGTTGAGGTCGTTAGTGGCGATATACCCTCGACATGGACCGTACTACATAATTTGCTCAGGAAAATCATGGCATTTTAATCAATAAAAGGGATTCATGACAAAGTTATGTTGCGTAAACGTCTTAACGTAAACAATTTACAAAAGTCTACGTCATTAAATGTAATTAATCCACTGAGTGTATATTAAAACATGAAAGGGGAAGTTTTTTGATATGGAGAGGATGACGAAGCAAGTGTTGTGAAATAACATTAATTAATTATTATGATCTCATTGACCGATTGTCTGATTGGCGAACACATGAAGTCAAAGGGAAATAAGACGAGATTAAGTAAGACATGGGACTTCAATCTTAAATTGTCTCTCATGACTGTAACAAAGCGAAACTCATACTAGCGAAGCCGTTGACAGCGGCCAAAATAGAGTAATTCAGATAATCCAGTAATTATATTCGTTACCAGATTAGCTAAACAGAATCGATATAGCCCGCGGTATTGTTTCACTTTATCATATTCACGGAACGTTAAAGATACTCGTACGAATCATTTAAATGAGTCAGTCTCTAGTTACGTCACGGTTCCTCAAAGGTCGGCCTTTAGGGAGTATCTTAGAATTCAGAATAATGGGATTTAACTAAAGTATAATCCAATGATTAACATGAACAGTTACCCAACGTTACGTGCATAACGTGCGATGCGGCTACGACGCCGACATCACGCTACGATCATTACATACAATAACCCTTATTATAATTTGTAATAATATACAAGTCAGATACAATGTGGGTACCTAATCGTTAAGCACGTCGTTTCGCGTGTAGCAGAAATCTTTTTCACGCGTAAAACAAGGTCACCCGAGCTTCGAACTGGTAGCGAGTCCTTTGGGGGTGCAGCGGGCGCGGGCGCGGGGGTCGGGGAGCGGGGCCCGAGGGCGCGAGCACGCCGAGGCGTAGGGCTGTCGCTATTTATATATAAATCGATAGCCGCCCGGCCGTGGCCTTGGCGAGCATCGATCCACCCGGCTGTTGGGAGACGAGCCTCCCAGACCTGAGCCCCGAGCGCCGAGCACCGAGCCGCCATCAACCCACCGTTTGTTATTGGATACTTTACTTTGAGTCACATCGGCATGGCGGCATTACAAATTACGGACATCAAGTTATATATACAATATACGAGGAATTATTATACTTTCTGAATAAATCTCCGAAGTACTAACTAGAGTAAATATCAAAAGATAATAATCAGATTATCAGACTAGGATTCCTTGTCGTGAGTGAAAAAATAATTTCAGCTCGGGTGGGAATCGAACTTAAGACCCATTGACTAATCATGTTAACCATTGCGCCATACGGTTCATCGTATGTTGCATTATAGTAAGATCAGCGACCTAGGGTACCTGGCAATAAATATCTGCAGTAGCGCTTGGGTCAAATAGATTCTAGCGTGAGTTGTATCAATCTTATTTAGAACATACTGTAGCCAACTGGCCTATATGTGGCAATAATACATATTATTTATGGTCTTTATTATATCAAGCTTTTTTTGAGAGGTGATGATTATGGAGAACTCACTAGTTAACTCTATATCAGTTCTGTCTTTACCATAAAGATAGAAATGGCTCTTGCACAAGGCCCCGACTTCACGCGGACCCCGAATGGCCACCAAAATTTACTTTTTAATTTACCGAAAGTAAATATTAGACTATGCATTTATGCGCATTTTGAGTTAATAAATGATGCTATTAGGAAACAACCAATCAGGACGGATATGCGGCAGAAGTTATAATGGTTAGTTATATGGCTCTCTTAGGGCACCAACATGCTCTAAGAGAGGTCGGTTCACAATGCAATTCCATTGTTAAGTAAGTTTTTATAAAGAAAACAAATATTGTCAATTTCTATAAAGTGCAGAATTTGGAAAAATAAAATTGGACATACTTAATTATAATTAATTTTCATTGATAACACTCAAATCCCTTCTATGTGGAAAACCATACAAAACACTGTCAGTATTAAATGAAAAATATTTTTTTTTAATAGTGTCTGAGATAGGAGATAGAAAAAAAAATAAGAAATAACCTTTTAAGTCCTCAGCCATTATATAAACTGTTAGACTTGTAAGGGCATTAGGTAGATAGCACCACAACAAAGCAGCCAGCACCTATCAGCTCTGAGAACATGCTGTTCTACTAGGATCAAATGAACCCCAGCAGTTGACCTGACGGTCACCATTCTATCTGTCCCAGTATGGCCAATATTTTAATTCTAAACAATATGTTAAGCTGTCACTAACCTGCATGTGAGGACTGTCCTGGGTCATCAGCCATGTTCAGGCAACAGCCACGATCCTGGAACAATATACGCTACTGTAATTTATGTTATAATGCTACTTGGTTTATATTAAAATGTTTTATAATAAAACAGTGCCTCATACCCTATCTGTATTTCAAAGGTTTTTAAATACTTTGTTGGACACAATAAATGCTTGAGGTAGTATGATAGACAGTATGAAACTTATAGCTCAATTACAATTAAAATATAGTATAACAATCTATCAAGTTAGTAGGTCAAAAAAGTTATTACATAATTAATATACCTAAAATACATGGAGTTACATAATTTAAGAGTACCTAACTGAATGAGAATAAATCTGATCGTAATTTTTTGTGGTTATAATGTTGAAGAGAATTATGTACTAAAGACATATCATAACTACAGAAAGTACCTATGTGATGCAAATACTATAAACTTTACCTATCATACTATTGTCAATTCAATTCAACTTTGATCTCAAATTTTATAGACAGGTTCATTGACTGAGTTTGGACTATTGAGAAAAATGTTTATATCCCACCAGGTTGGTTTATTGGTTCACATCATCATTGCAACCCATAACTGTCCCACTGCTGGCCTCGTGTATCCTCTTACAATAAGAAGGGTACAGGGCATGGTCCACCACACTGACCTAATACTTATTTACAGACTTCATACACCTTTGAGAACTTTATGGAGATCTCTCAGGTCTGCAGGTTTCCTCAGAATGATTTCCTTGACCAAAGCAACTGATAATTAGTTTCTAATATGCACATTAGAAATGTATTCACTTGCCAGCTGTTAAAATATAAAATACATGTCTTTCTAAAATTTTTATGCACTTATGCAACAACAACAAATATCAAAATGCATCACAGTAGTTATTTTTATTCATCTACAGAAAGTTAAGTATAATTAAGAATATAATAATGTTCAATAACCTAAGCCCAGGGTGCCTAACCTGGGGGTAATGACCCGCGCATGAGTAAATTAGCTATTTTACGGTGGTAATTATTAATTAATTACTAATTAAGGAGAAAATTATTAATGTTGTAAAATAAAATAATACAGAAAAAGTTATCTGTATTGTTTGTTTTTATAACATTTCAAATACAGAGTAAAATTAGTGTCACAGCAGTAATAATACTGAAAAGGTTAGGAGCCACTGACCTAAACCTACTAAAGCTTAGTTTGTATTAAAGTTTACCAATATTAAAATAAATATTTGGCCAGATATTTTAAGATTATAAAGTAAAACATACATTTAACTTTTATTTTTGTGATAGTAAATAGTTGATGGAGACCCTAATAACAAAGTTGATTGAAACATGCCAATAGGATTCCAATTTAATGAATGGGATTCCCAGTCACATGAGAAATCAGCTGGAGTTCACTCCACTTGCACAATAAAAGCGCAGAAACATAATTGAAATAAGCTTATAAAGCGGGGTAAAGGTCATGTTTTGTTTTGATGAAAATTCATAGATTTCTAAGAATTGGTCAAAAAGCGGGAAATTGCATTTTTCCTGCACAAACGCATTTAAGTCAATAACAACTAGACTTTCCTATAAACATGCACCTACAAAATTTTCCTATCAGTAAACATACAAAAAATACTATTAACCCGTTTCTATTCCAGCTGGACTTCCAGGAACTTCACTGCTAGATTTCCACAAACAGCACTATATTACAGTAAATAACACGACACAAGTGGCACCATTTTATCAAATTTAACACAAAATTGTACACTGAATAACAAACACTCCTTATATTACAAAATTTCTTTGCGAAATTGCAAATTAATACAGCATGAAATGTATGTTTTGGCCTGATTTTTGACGTCTATTCAATTTTGTATTTGTATGTCGGAAAATAATATGCCAGCCCGTGAGTTTATCATACGTTGCAAATGACCCAATTCTCCGTGCTGTGATTGGCCAACTACGTTTATATTAGTATTTCTGCTCATATACACCAATGATAATTGAACTATGCATTTTTTTCTACGCAATGAAAACAAAGAATGATTCGTAGTTCACAGATTATTTATAACTATGCTTTATTTACTCCACTCATTGTAGCCTCTTTAGTCTGTACACTAGCACAAAAACGATGTAAATTAATTTAAAACTAACTTGACGATGACTGTAGCGAGACTTTCAAGATTTTTTATAACTGGAAAATCTGGAAATAAAAAAAAAATCTATGGTTTTATCAGCACGTTGCGACACTTGTTGACATATTGTTCACTTCAATCTTGACATCGACAGTGACATTAATGTTTCGAATTGACATTTTTATTAGTAGAATTATTATAGAATAGAAAATGTAAATAAAATACCTAAATCTTCAATTCACAGGCAAAAGAAAAAAATACATAATCAAGTCATAAACTGATATTTATTTTAAGAGTTGAGACTGTGATTTTTATGAATTGCTACAAATAGGTATGGATAGTTCAGTGTTGTAAGCACTGCTCAGCATGAATGGTGACCAAAGTCCTGGCAGTCCCTTGGACCTCACAGACCGAGAACAAGCTGTCCTGATGGATCCAATTGACCACGAACGTGCTCGATACCCGTATTGCATTGTCTGGACACCGATCCCAGTTTTGACGTAAGTCATAAATCATGCGATAGGCTGGCAGGCTGCAGATACATAAGGCATGCATGCTCCATATTTTGAGTTAGTTTAACCAACATCCAACACACTTGCTATAACACATTGTCAGTTATTGTCACATTGTTTATGAAACAAAGTTTGTACTTGAAATATTTATTATAAAACTGATGATTTTTTATACAACTTTTATGTATCTTGATAATAACAATTTGAATAATAATAAATTTTAATTATTCCAAATGTTTTTTCAGTTGGATATTTCCATTTCTTGGACATATGGGTATTTGCACTTCCAGTGGTGTGATCAGAGACTTTGCTGGCCCATACTTTGTTTCTGAAGACCTAATGGCATTCGGTAACCCTACTAAGTACTGGCAACTCTCTCCGCAAAGAGCTAATAATGGTCAAGCCGGGTGGGATGCAGCTGTGGCTGAGGCATCTGAGATATACAAGAAACGAATGGTGTGTATATTCCACATTCCTATTTCCACTTATTGGATAATAATGCCCTGTATATAGATGAAGGCAGTAAGCATTATGGTAACTAAGCTGTTGGTATAATTGTATTGGCATTGAACATTTACTGTTGATATATAGTAGTTTCACTCAAGGTAATATTTTAAGTAAAATAAATTCATTATAGTTATGAATTTTTATTAAATACAGTTAACATTGTAATTAATAGCAATAGTTACTAAAAACTTTATTGTATAATGACAACTTTTTTCCAGCACATAATCTTCTATGACAACTGTCATTCACATGTGGCCACAGCTCTCAACATTATGAGCTATGATGGATGTAAAAACTGGAACATGGTGAAGCTGGCGCTCTATATGATACCTTATTCTAGATATGTTAGGTGAGTAAACTTGTGTTGAAATCCACTTTGGTTGTTTATTTTGGTTTTGACGTAAGGTTCTACTTTTAACTACAAAATTAGTTTATTGACAATGTTGATAAAAGCTTGCAATAATTTTAAATGTAAACATTCATATCCTGGTATTTTTTAAACAATATTTTGCCAAGTTCCATAGACTGGGCATAGCTGATAGATGTTAAATATGTTCCTTGTGATCATGTTAAATAGGATTTTTTTTTCTTTCAGCTTTGGAGCTTTCATCAGGACATGGCTACCATTTGTCATAATTGTCACCTTTCTGTGTGTTTTAGCTGCAATAATATAAATCTTTATGGTATAAATGTGTGAATTTGATAAGGCCAAACATGCCTCATTGTTAGTAATAGTTGACAGTGAAAGCGGCATAATATGGCTATTATCTCCTAGTATAGGGGTGGTGGTGCAATGGTCTGAATGATGTTATGGATCTGTGATTGATAAATGTCCATATGGCAAATAAAATGCAGTAAAAACTGATTGCCTCTAGTTTCTTATAACTATTTATTACAGTATTTCATACAGATTTTTTAAAAAGAAGAAATTATTTTCATACTATGCACAGAACAGTATATCTTAGATATGGTATCATTATAAGATATTTCGAAAAACAAAATCTATTTTTGTATGTAACTATCAGAGGCAAGAAGTAAAACTTATTCTGAAATTAAATATCATTGCATTCCATTATATAGCATTGCTTTACAACTGTTGAACCTTCATATACATCATTGTAATAATGTAGTATTAGTTATAGAAAGGTCTATTTCTATACTGAATTTCCACAAAGTCTACTGACCAACAAGAAGAAATCCATTTTTTTTGTTATGTTTTATTTTGTATTGTTGTGTTCTTTAGTTTAATAATGTAGTGTACTAAAATAAAACTAAGTTATTAGAACTTGTATCACTTTATTTAGTATAATTATTAATTTCCTTAGAATCAGTAATTAGTTCCTATATATCTCCCCACAACTGTCATAGCCCTGACTGCAGAGTTAAGGGCCCTGGCACACGGCGTATTTTAAACGCGCAGACGACGCGCGTATCAGGTACTCGCGTTTTGTGCGCCGTAGATGCCGATTTTTGCGTTTCACAGATTCGAACGCGCTTAAAACGCGATACAAACACGCGTGGGAAGCGCGTGGCACTAGCATTATACCATGCTGCCCATACCGCTATCTCTGCGCGTATACGCGCAGCAGATGCAAGTTTCACGATCCCCCCGTGTGCTTAGGTTACAAAGTTGCGTTCAAATCTCGTTTGAAGCGCGTATATGTGCGTTACCAGCGCGTCATCTGCGCGTTTAAAATAAGTCGTGTGCTAGGACCCTAAGAGTTAAATCACAATTGTATCTATCTATTCACTAGGATCTATTACTAACATTATTAAAATTATTTCTTTTTAACTAGACATCTTTGATAATTAATATTTGAAAAATATTTGATATTGCAATATCTTATATTCACGAATATAAATTCTTCACAACAAAATGTATCTAGTCATAAATTTCTCATTGTAAGAACTCGTGTATGACTAAGAGAACCTTCAAACTATTGTACAATCTATTTTTGAACATCTTGAATATTATTAAATTATTGTGACATTTAAGTAGGGAATTTTAAATTATACTATTGATGTGAACAAACAGTGTGTTTTAATTTTGGTACTTGTTATATTATACAAAACTGCATACAAAGCAGTTGCATGCAAAATATATCAACACCAGTGCAACTTCTCACTTATGACAACACTTGTTTACTTTGACAATACTGACTACATAGGTGTAGTCATAAATTTAGTGCTATAATGTTTAATAATACATTGTCTTTAAATGCCTTCAAATTTATAATGTTTAGTATGTACCAATTTGTCATTAAAAAGTAAACAGCATTAAATGATAAATTAGATTGATTTGTTCTATTTATATTAGCATTCCTTTAATTTAGCCATAGTGTGATATAAATGAGTTTATGTATAACATTTATTTGGGTGGAGCTTATACAATACACTATAGTGTAACAAAATGTTTTGTAATTATATTCTTGACAATAGATGTAAGCTGAAAGATTACATTATTTCATTTACACTTAGCACAAAGTAACAAAATTATTATGACAAATATATCATGCAGGAATTGTATTGAACAGAACAGATATTATACTATTCAGACGAGATTTATTATTTGTCTTATCAACATAAAAACAAAAATGATTTGATAAGAAACAATGTCTATAGTTGCAATCTTACTTACATTTCACTAACCACACTTTTTTCAACAGAAAAGTCATAATCATAGCTACTCATATTAATTTTATTGGTGAGGAACGCTAGTAAATCGCCGACCTCCGCTGCGTAGGCGTCCTTGTTGTTGGACATTTGCAGCTCGCGAGACATGGTGAACGGCACTCCTTGCAGATAATGAAAGGTCTGGTCTATCGTGTTCTTTCGGGGAACTGGCGCGATAGGCGCTGGTCTCAGCGGGTACTGTGCACCGCTAATGTTAGGATATAGCGGTCCGCTGTTGTTCGTTGGATCGACAATTACAAATCCGTCATCCGGTTTAGGGCCAGGTATCGGAGGTGCGTCATCCTCTACTGGTGATGATTTCCGTTTACCGAAGAATGATGAAAACATATTTTCTATTTTACCGAATGATATGTATTGGATTTAGTCACACCAGAAATATCTTGCAGCAATATAAAAACAGCAATAAAAATAACTGATTCACAGTAACTTATAGAAAAAACAATAATTACTTATTGAAAACACAGACAAATGATTTCAATTCAAACAATAAAATACATTATGTTTCTGTCAAAATTGTCAAATAGACATTACTATATTTTTTTATATATCAGTGATGTCAAATAATTGACAAGGACTTCGACATTTGTACGTAAACAAACGTTTCCAAATCGCTTTACGAACAAGAGAACAACGCATTTGATAGGTATCACAGACTTAAGAATAGGTATTCGTTTTTCCGCATCGACAAATCGAATACATTAAAATTTGTCGTAATAAGTAATAATTATGTATAATATAGATATTGCAATCCTCAATAATTAGTGGCAGTATTAGTATTTGTTAGTATCTCAGTGTCTGTACTATATTTAGTTTCAGTATATTCATAGTAGTCTTTACTATTTAGCGTTCAGAGTTCAGACCATATATAATTATTTTTATAGTCTGTCGTTCCGTTCAGTGGCAGTGACATCGAATGACATACACATTGTTATTGTTTGTCTTTATTAACTTTTTTTAGTTTGGCTTACTTTTTGGCGGTTGGCGAATGCTAATGTATAATTTTGCTCTGTAATCTACGAGCAGAAATTTCATAAGGGGAATTAAAAGTAGTGTGTAAAACCGTTCTGGAGAGAATACTTTAAAAATGCCTGCATTTTTAAAGTATATAGACATGGAAAACTTTAAGTCCTATAAGGGACAGCATCGGATAGGACCACTTAAATCATTCACTGCTGTAGTAGGTCCTAATGGTTCAGGTAAGCTTCAAATTTCTCATTTATATGTTGTGAGTAGAATATATTATTTTGACTAATTAATAGTTTTCAACAAATTTATCTTGCAATACATCCAGTACTGGCAGTCGCGCGTATACCATGATATGTGTTTCACTCATGTTAAACTAATATCTAAAACTAATATCTCAAATAAACCCTCTAATAACCACCGCCCTCATCGGATAACATCAAAACATTGAAGCTTGGTTGTGAAGTATTTTATCAAAATACCTATGTATACATACCTACATAATGTTTCATACATAGTAACCATAACATGGTCTAATATGTTAAATTACAATTGTGAATATCATTATACCAGTAGATTATTTAGAGAACTCCAAAGTGTCTTGTTATTCCAGGCAAGTCTAACTTCATGGATGCAGTAAGTTTTGTGATGGGTGAAAAGACATCACTGCTCCGAGTGAAACGTCTGAGCGACTTGATCCATGGAGCATCAATCAACAAACCTGTTTCTAGAAGGTTCTGACCATTTTACTTTTGATAACACACTCGTATCCTAGATATAATGTTCGGCTCACAACAAAATGTGCACGGCACATTGTTGTCTTATCTAAATGTGCTGCTCCTGTGCTGGAAAATTCACTTTAATATTAAGAGTTAGCAATCAAGTGCTTGGATACTATATTTGAACCAAGTAATCATGTTGATCTTAATACAGGTCTGTTACCCAAAGTTATCATAAAAATAAGGAGTTACTATCCAGGAGTTACTGTCCAATTCTAATTTTGTAATCAGACCACTAGAAAAAGTGATCACAATAAAACAACACAATGTACTAAGTTGTAAGAATTTTATACAAATATCATTATTATTTTTATTAACATCATCATGCCAGTTACACTCAGTAGATATCATTTGGCACATAAGACCATCACATTCTTTCGTACATCAACCTGGTTATTAAATAATGATTAATATTATGAACTAGACGACGCCCACGGCTTCGCACGCGGAAGAGTAGTTCAAAAATTTATTGCATTAATCCCAGGGGAACCTATAATCAGGATACAATCTATCTCATGTCCTATTCCTGGATGCAAACTATTTGTGTGCTAAGTTTCAGCTTAATCCGTTTAACAGTTAGAGTGTGGAGGACTTACAAACATACCCATATACAAACATTAATTTCGACCAAATTTGATTACCATAAAAATGTTTCTAGTGAGTTAATCTTAAAAGATAGACATATACTGTCGCGGACATTTTGTTAGAAAGCGGAATAATTCTTCCATACATATTTTTTTGATATTTTGAACTGTTTTCGCAACGCACGCAACGGAAGCCCTCAAAGATGAATAATTTTCCCCGTTTTTGCCACATTTTCCATTATTTCTTCCCTCCTATGAGTTGCAGCGTGATGTTATATAGCCTATAAGTTTCCTCGATAAATGGACTATCTAACACTAAAATAATTTTTCAAATCGGTCCAGTAGATCCGGAGATTAGTGCGTTCAAACAAACAAACAAACTCTTCAGCTTTATAATATTAATATAGATTACTTTAATAACAACTATTGATATGATCTATTGTTTATTATTTATTAATATGTTGATATTTGTTTGCAGTGCTTCAGTAACAGCTACATTTATTTTGGAAGATACAACTGAGAAGCAGTTTCAAAGATCGGTCATTGGACAGTCTTCAGATCACAAAATAGATGGACAGGTATGACTGTTTCTATAGTTATCAAATTTTATGTTAAGTAATGGATACTTGCATAATAAAATAATAACCATTTGAGATTGCTTGCAT
>LGAG01002306.1:192903-207459 GCA_001278395.1 Lerema accius
AATTGGTAAATATGTGACTCATGTGATCACAAGCCGACGACTTCAGTAGCTCTACCTACATTATTATTTATGTCGCGAATCAAAAGGCCCAATTTACAGAGGATTTTTCCGTCCGAGCGCTAGGACGGCATAAATCAACTTATCTGTTACCAAAAACTAAACCTCTGACGTGGTTTTTCCCAATACAATAATAACTCACCTAACACCACTTTCGAATTCTGCTTTAATGAATTTCTCAACTGAGTGTCGAGAAAAATGTATCGCGGAATTTCGTTAACGATTTTAAAAAAGTTTAACGACGTCAAGTGTGTCGATTAGAAAAAATATGTGTTAATGGTTGATGGCCACGGAGTTATTAATTAATTGATGGCACAGTGGGATTGGCTCGGTAATCGTGATTGTATCCGCAACTTATTTTGGAGTCAAATTTAGCAGTCGTAAAGTCGAGGAAGCTATCAATCGTCTCTTAGCTGACAATAATGCCAGTGTCACAGAGCCGGTCAGCTACAAACATTTCACCGAATAGGCTGTTAACTTTTTCAAACGTTGCTCAATTTGTTTTTTTGTAACCATATCGATTTTATACAATGGAATAATTTAAAAGCTCGAATCAACAACTTCAATTAGTTTTAGGTACCTACTCTTGATGCACAGGTATACTTAGTATACAATAAAAAGTGAGAATCAAGGTGAATTTATGCGATCACCGTGCAGATATAGTGATTGTGTAAAGAACTGTAGTGCACTGTTGTTTCAGTAGATGTCAACAAGGGGAAGTATCTGTGTACAGTTTCAGTACTATGGCTTCTGTCCCCGGCGAACGACCGAGAACGGCGCGTTTGCATTTTCTCAAACTGATAATTGCATAGTTTGTTGTTTTCTTGACTTGGATACGCTGGACATATTTAAAGGTTAAAGGGATAAAGGGTTATATAAAATCCATTATGTATATTGTATACATCTGCCACTCACTCCCTACAATATACATATATTAATATGCATATACAAAGCATAGTGGATGCGTGAAGTCTTCAGGTTCAAACTTAAAAAAAAACGGCTAGTTATGCTTAATTTTTTTTAAAGCCTTCAATGTATTATGTAACTGTATGTTAGTATAAATAAGCAAACCAAACTAAATTAACGTTGCGTGCAAATTTATCTATCCGGTTGGATGGATCAAAAATGGTCGTTCGAGCCGGATAAATATATATTAAGTGCAGTTAGTTAGTACCTGATCACGGAGACGAGATGTTACCTGCTGACACTGGCTCATCAGCTTGATCATTTGCGGGAACGTGACCCCCAGGGGACGGTTGATGCGGCTGAGCTGGCGGACCAACCGGGTTGTGTCATCCTCATCACTGAAAAAAAAATCGTGGAAAACATGTAAACCTATACCAAGTTACAGGTTCTTATACTACGGAACCCTAAAAACTATTACATTGTTGGATGATTGTGTCACATTTCAAAGTTTTATACATTGTATCGAGCAGGTATTAAGAGTTAAACTACAGGTCAAGACGACAATTGATTCACAATTGGTCGGTTTCGTCTGTTACGTTGACCCGACTGTTCATCGTTCGTGTGAAATATGTCACAAAGATTTTGTAAGAAGAACTTGATTTTGTTATCTCCACTTTCCATCAGGCAGGATCATAGTCAAGCACTAACTGATATAATATAAAAAATCACCTAATACCGTCATTTCAAACCAGAAAAAATACATTTAATTCCTATTAACACGCAGTATGTTTGAAGTTTTAATCGAGGGTGTCGTCGGTTTTTCCCCGAAAAGATGTTTCTGCGGTTAGCAGAGCGATAAACACCGACAATTCTCCGCCGGCCGCTGGTCTATCGATCACGAGTTGATTATGATAACAGGACACTGATTGCCAGTACCACGGAGCCCAGAGCCCAGGCCCACTGATCTACATATCACAATGGTAGGCCGAGAAGGTCGCAGGATACATTACGGTCAGCGCCCTTGAACTTGGAAATGTAGATCACGAATTGGTTTCGACTTGCAGTTGTTAACGACTCTTTTAATGAGGCTAATGGTAATCGTTATGTTAATATTGTTATGGTCCCATCTACTTCTGTTTTGACATTGCACTGATTAAAAAGTGCAACAGGGCCGTGATAATTATTGCTTATACAATGCAGAATTATTCACTATCAGTATGTAAGATTGTAAATTACTACAAGCATAATCTATTACATAATCGTCAACTGTTACTGCTAATCGAATTGAATAATCATTAATTGAGCTGTAGGGTCGTTAAACGTAACTATTAATTTTTGTAGATTATTTTAAAATCGACGGTTTTTATCTAAGACGAATTTTAATGTAATGGTCTTTGGCGATTGACGATGATGATTTAATTTGAGCGAGAGATACACCCTAACTGACTCCTCACTAAGCTGACGTTATATTATTGTACCTACTATGAGGTAGAAGATAAAATAACTCTAGTAAAGTGTACTAGAATACTACTACTAGTAGTAGTATCAACATGACCTATAAACGTCTCTCGCTCAGGGTCAGTCGGAGTGAAGTAATGGGCATTGACCTCCAGCACCACTTTCTCCGCGGCTCGGGACCGGGTTCCGCCGACGAGAGCCGAAGTGGAGGCGGCATTGACTACGACTCATTAAAAATATAATAAGCCACTTACGTTACGTCCTTTTTGCTATTTTCCGCTGTAGAGCTAGTAAACAGGTGCTATTGTGATACGCGGGGTTAGTGTTAAGTAAACTTTTGATAGGTACAGAAAGAGTTTTATGACCCCAACAGAGTACAAGGGATGTATAAATCCGTCGTGTAAGGCGCTGACGGAATGGGGATTATTAGAGTTAAAAGTGTGGAGGAAAAGTGGAGATCTCCGCCAGGCGACGTCACTTGCCTGGGGACCGCGGCCCGAACGCTAACTTCGGGCCATTGTATATATGCAGGGATCGTAGAATGCTTCGATAGCGCGATCTAGGATAGCTCATCTGATTGGCCAGTCTTCGTGACGATGTGTGTGACGTAACATATTGTCATTGGTCGCTTTCTCAGTGTGTGTGGCGTGTTCAGTGTTTCTATGTAGGGAGCGCGCTCATGTTGCTATAGGTGGCGTGCCCCTACAAAAGAGTGATGGATTTAATGTTGTTGTTTAATGAAGATAAAAAACAATAGAATATAGACACGTTACGCAGCACATGACTGTTTCTTGGACGGTAATAGCCGCGGAAGGTGGAATGATAGAAAGATTGTAGCAATCTCGAGTAATTTGCTCAAATTGACAATGTATTGGGCACGATTAGACTGATGATTGGCGACACTCATTATCCATCAGCGGCCCACTGCACGTGCAATGTTATTTTGGGTATGCTGGGTCTACTAAAGTCTTAAAAAATCTAATATTCTTTGATATTTTTGACATGAATTACTCACTCAAGAAAGTTTTTTCTGAAAACTTTGCCGATATTACGAGTAGTTCGACTCAGTGAATCGTATAAACTGAAAATGGACTCTACATTCACTATAGCATTTTTATAATAAATAAATATACCTACATATTGCATCGTGTAAACTGGTTTTGCTATAAGTCAATTAAGTCCAAATGATTTGATTAATAATTATTTATCATAAATGAATTAAATAAACCTAACCATTATTAGATAAGTGACAACTCTTGCCATATTCAGGTGACGGAGCCAGCCTTTATTCCCACATTCACTTCGTCGGAGAATTAATTGGCACTCTACTAAAATAAATTACGAACACAGAAAGTGCGATGACAGTGAACCAAAATGTCAAGGCTATCGCGAGGTGAATAACAGCACTGCATAGCGGAGGCTGAGATAGTGCATTTTACGAACTGCAAGCTGGAAAATAAACATTTATTTTGCTATTACAGTGAATTTATTTTATGTGTTGCGCCCGGACTAGCTTTTTAGCCCCTGTTTTTGAAGGTAGAGGCGTTAGATTGTGTGCTGTGTGTTTTTAAAAGTGCTCTTAGGAAGGAGGGGCAGTGTAATGATCATGTAATGAAGTCAAGGGACAGCGATGCGCCGGCGCATGGCAAGAATAGCAAGGAAACGCGACACGGTTGTAGAAAGTCTACTTAGTTTCTACTTAATGATGTGTAATTTGCTCACATTCAACCCGTAGCAGTTTCATCGTTTTATGGTATCTTCTATTTTCAAAGAAAATCTAATGCTGGGAGGGATGGATGAACTTTCCAAAACTTATTGGGCCACATTGTAGCACCTGCAACTATTAATTAGGCAACGACCCTGATCACTCTAGTTAGAAGTTACTGGAGTTTGGTAATAGGTCGTTTTCAAGCTACCTAGAACTATTTATCTCCTTATAAAGAAGAGTTATTCCTCAGCTTCCTGCTTGCTAAAAAATACTGGCCAGTTACAATAATAAACTGAAATAAACAAAAACAAATCTGGGAAATAATGGAGTAACTATTAAGTATTATTAACGTAGTCATGGAGCGTGTGAGCAATTTAACTTTTGCAACAGCTAACTCGATGACCCAGCATCCTTGTGCCAGTTAGCCTTTCACGGCGGTGACGGCCAATGTTTACCGAATACTACGTACAGGTACTACAGACTTGCAGTTTAATATTGTCTGCAACGATTGCTTCCCATTCTTTAAAGAAATCGTGTATCTATAACCTGTAAAGATATTCTTTATACTTTAGTCTTCAAGTACTATTAAGTACATGTATTTTTGACATTGATTCGATTTGTTCGATTTACGTCAATTAGCGTGATTAAAAAAAAAATTATCTTATTATTAACCTTTGAGCAGAACTTTCAGCGGAGTACCTATCATCAGAGAACACATTTGAAGTTAGTAAGTAACAATAATGTTACCTACCTTTACTACTTCGTCCAAGTTATTAGTTACTTATCTTATTCTTAGAAAATGGTTGTAAGACTGTCCGTCTGTCCGTACGGAGTACCGTGCAATTCACGTTCACGTGTCGAGCAAAATAAGCACATCGCAACACGCCAATTGGGACCGAGTTTATGCGGTAAAGTCGCATTATACAGTAATCCACTACTGCCTCATTGTAATCAGTGGAATAGGTTGATATTCACCAATAATATATTTTATACAAAATCGTGGCAAAACAGAGTACAACTTTTAATATTAATTTCGTCAATGATATTTTAAATCCATTTATTAACAGGTAATTCAGACGACGTTTTTTCATAACTTCCTGTATCTAGACATAAGCACCACCTACCGGATCCAATTATATTCCTAAACTACTCTTGGCCCTTCTTAATACATCACATTTTTTATTTTATTTGGTCCAGCCGTGTAGAAGAATTTTTGTGACAAACACATCTATACGCTGTGATTTTATATCATTAGAACAGCAGTGTTAATCATAAATCATAACCTAGTTAATAAAATATCTGAATTACGTATTAATCTTTTTAATATTATAGCATTTACTTTTCTTATCGTTAACCGAGTTTACCGGTCGACATCGACCCACCGGACGACCGTAAAGCGCTTTCGCCAAATGTAATCGTAAGTCCGGTTTTAAGTTTGAACAATCTGTGTAAGGTCTCGTAAGTTGCGTCAACAGATCCAACTGAGCAGCTGTTGTATAACGCGCGCGGCGGACCCGATGCGGCAATTGTTCAATGATCCAATCAGTGACGCGCTCCGGCCCTCCTCGGACCTAACACTTCTAGAATGAGAATGGAATATTACCGAAATTTCTAGATAGTTCCTTAAGCCCCATGGCCAACATCAGCCGATGTTTAATTGCTGGGCGGGTGATGAGAAAAAGTATTATTTATGGGTGGGTTTTACTTTGAATAATAAGGGTAAAGGTTATTTTGTGGAAATTAGAAGATTATCAGGGGGAACTCCCGGAAACAAGTGTCTTCATCACTTACTTTCACTGTCATCGCTTTGTTGAGGGTCTTCTAAGACTGTATACGATAAGAGGAGTATAAGTTGGCCAAACTTCGCATAAAACCAGTACTGTAATGAATAGTAACTGAAATAATTGATGTTAAGTGGCAATGAAACACTATAGTAGTCACAGTGAAAGCCGCCAAACCAAAGGTGTCAGTTATCGGTATAATGATAGACGGGCATCGTTGTAATCGTCTACAAGAAATATAATTGTTGGAGTGGCACGACGACGTAGTTGACTCAGATGTTGGGTAACGTTGCGTCTGATGCATCATAATGATCCTATTTGCATCAATATTAAATAAGATGGTTGCATGAACATCAATTACGAGCAACAGTGATTTCAAAATGAGTTTAAAATTGCTTCGTTGCTATTACTTGTTTTACAAACTAGACGCTTCTTAAGAAGATTTTTCTTTCATACCGATGCGTAGCTCAAAACTTTTGACTCGAAATGTAGGGCCAAACTGTCTAGCTATATGATAATACTAGACGACGCCCACGGCTTCGCACGCGGAAGAGTAGTTAAAAAATATATTGCATTTATCCCAAGGGAACCAATAATCGGGATACAATCTATCTCTAGCTTAATCCGTTTAACGATTAGAGCGTGGAGGACTTATTAACATACACAATATACAAACATTAATTTCGACCAAATTTGATTACCATAAAAATGTTTCTAGTGAGTTAATCTTAAAAGATAGACATAGGTATACTGTCGCGGACATTTTTTTAGATGATTTAAAGCGAAATAATTCTTCCATACATATTTTTTTGATATCTTGAACCGTTTTCGCAGCACACGCAACGGAAGCCCTCAAAGATGAATAATTTTCCCCGTTTTATCCACATTTTCCATTATTTCTTCGCTTCTATTCATCATAGCGTGATGTTATATAGCCTATAAGTTTCCTCGATAAATGGACTATCTAACACTAAAAGATTTTTTCAAATCGGTGCAGTAGTTCCTGAGATTAGCGCGTTCAGACAAACAAACAAATAAACAAACAAACAAACTCTTCAGCTTTATAATATTAGTATAGATAAGGATCTCCACCAGTACGTATGAGTTCTTTAATAAAACCTAAAATATTATGACCTGAAGTTTTATTTATTTTACAATGTTTGTCTGTTCTAAACGGTTCCCCCGGCGGCGGTGCAGCAACATTGAAGAGAGTTTTAAATATTAACGGCTCGTGTTAAATAAGAAAGCCTACATCGTCCCAGATCTGTGAGGCTGGTCGTCGCTGCGCAATGCCCTTTGTCCACGCGCCCTTGACACGTCACTAGGGCCGTCTTCTGGCTAGATGAAATGCACGCGGATATTCCGGGACTAATAAATAACTTTACATACAGAGTTAATCTAGTAAATAATTTATGTGATTTTTATGTTTGTTCTATTTGTTTGTTGTTTACAGTCCACGGGAAAGGTATACCTACTTAAAGGCGGAAGGGCACGTGAAGTCAACCCTTTAAGATTTTGCGACCGATTTTGGTAAGAAAATAATTATGTTCTACATCACCGTCATCAACTCTATCCATAAAATTGACCGACTGTTGATCATGTCATTTATTTTATTCTTTAACTTTTTGTTTCAAAGTTTCTAGTTTTATATCTTTGTTTTGTTTTTGATATTTATTAATATGTTTTTATAAAAATATCATTTTTTAATATAAGTATGTATCGACGGTAATGTCAAAACTTTCGCCTTTTTAAAACAACTTTTACAAGAAACTCTCTGTTTTAAGAGAAAATATTTTTCTTATGTATCTTATCTTAATATGTTCACTCGTATGTATTTTTTTTTCGTCGACCACCTCACTAAGTAAGGTGGTCACCTAATTACCACCCGACGGCTTCGTACGTAACCGATCGTGTAGGTACGCATCATGAGCCGAAGCCAGAGAAACGCCAATCATCCCGCTGCACATGCACGAAGGCTTGCCGAGTGCGGTGTAGCCTTCATAATCTGATTTACTTTCAATTGCATTGTTACTGCGACTGTACGACTGCTAAGACGGCCTCACTAATTCGAAAAGGAAGTTATCAATGTGGTTGGATTTTTCACAGACAACAGCAATATCTAAAATGATGATTCCTGATGAAACTAATGATTGAAATTCGCACAGCTATCGAGGAAGGAATGCAACAAAACGGCGAATATATTGTGTGGCTGTCTTGAGCCGGTGCCGGAACGGGCGATCATCGGGACTGGTCGTAATGGGCTCATACAATGTTCACAATGGCGGGTCGGGTGACGGCAGCCCGTCGATTGTTAGCCTATCACGGCGCGGGCACGAGACCACGGACGGACCAACGTTCCGCCATACCTCAATACACGCGCTCTTACTCATTCTACTGCTCGAATATCGATACCTAGCTTTAGCTCCAGTTGCTCTGAAAACTAGTCTTAAGAATGGGAAAAATACTAGGATTAATATCTGGACTACTAACTAATGGTCCCCCTATAGTTTTAATCAAGGGTTGTCACGAAGTCTATAGACGGCATGGGATGATGGCACTATAAGCTGCTTTTAATAGGATTTGATTGGTTTATTAATAGGGAATCAAAAGTTGTACAGATATGTCAAGGTAACGTAAAATATTTAATCAACTAAACAACCCTCAGTTTTGTTTCCTCTACTTGGTCTGAATCTTTCGGTCGTCTTCTATTCACAGATGATACTAAGCCTATTCAATACCATATATCACCATTATGACATTCCCGCGAACTACATCACAGTAGCTAGAGTAGAGAGAGGCCTTTACGCAATAAATCTGAATCAAAAGTGAAATTGCATGAGTAAGTGCATGATAACGATCATGGAAACCGGTATAATAGCCGGTATCTCGTCCATCTGAGCCGTATGATACAGCACGCACGCGCACGGCGACGGCAGCGGCCGCCCGATTGTTCATTATCAAATTACAATGATTACGATTACGGTGAACATCGCGTGACGCGCGCCGCACCAGCCGAGTGTGGGCACGATGGCGGACAATTGCTCTGCGCTTGACATTGCTCCTTGCTCGCCACTCGTCTTGTTTATCTCTTATTGTTTTACAATAACAATGGTGTTGTCTGATAGCATTCTGATTTAATGGAATACGCAGCAGGATGATCTAAACGCATAAGCAATGGATTAGGTAATGATTAGAGCAGGAATGAATGGAGTTTTTTAAAGTTGTAATCATGCTTTAAGATTTCAAAGAAAAGATTGAATCACGTAGATTAACCGTATTTTCTTAACCGGATTACAGACATCGACAGTAATAGCTGCAATGTAACCTTAACATTTGTCTGCTAAAAAATTAAGCACACAGTGTGCTGAGAAAGTAACGTAAGTGACACAAGACCTCCCTTGACCCAAGTTTCTAAAACTGCACCAAAAATATTCCAGCCTTCCGGCTTTGTGTCCAGAAATCACAGCAAACGCGTTCATTTCAAAAGTGCTGTTCTTAAAGCGTTGTCAACGAATCTTTTAGTTTCATTTTTCGCCCATTGCCAGACGGTTCTAGGGCAGCCACAAAGAATAACAAGCAATAATTTCAAAAACTATAGCCCGAAAACCACAATAAATCTTGTCAGTCAGTATCTACAATCCGGTAGGTGATACATACTCGACGTATAATCTTAGAATTCCTTTCCTTTAAGGCCTTGGACATGCCCCACAGTACCTCTGCGTCACACTTCAATATAATTCAGTGCAACTGGTATCTATTACTTGGTCATGATAATTGAGGCTGACCATGAGAACCGCCGCACCATGTGTTGCCAATGCTAAAAGAAATATCGATTTTAAGGCAATTAAATGTTTAGTGGACGATACACGTATCGGACACCGCCTCCTTTAATCGTAATATGGCTGTAACCTTTCACCCTGTCTATTAATGGCACAAATCCAGCCGTAGGTCATGTTTATTTTTATCTTTACCCTTTCCAATTTTTTAACAAGATATTTCAAGATAACCGAGTTGTTTGTGCGGAGGACCAACATTAAAATAATGGCAATGGAAAGTTGTAACGAACCATGCATTGAAATCATTTCTATCTTAATTTTATCTAGCTTTATCAGTTTTGAGAAAGCAGCAGCAAGAAACTCATACAATATTTTTAACATTAGAAGATAGGTACTACTTATTCGTTAAACATTTTAAACTATTTTAAGTACTCGGAAACGCAGGTTAATTACGTAGCCAAACATTATCTCGATCGCCAAAACCAGTCGTAGGTAACCGGTCATCTAATTCCGAATGCACGGCCGGTGACGGTGGTCGGTGGTACCACCACCACGCCGCTACTACATTATTCAGAGCGGCCTTGTAGCGAGGCCTTCGATCGCGCTCCGACTGCTAAATAATTTAGCAAACCGCCAACCGAACACTTTCCACCATCTTTAGTCACATCGATCTACTTACGATTGATTACTCTCACTTTTAAATATATTGGCAACCCTGACACAGTTGCAGCAAGTTGGTTGACCGCTGCGGCGTCGGTTGCTGCGGAGAGAGCTTTCGGGAGTCCGACTCGAATGTAAATAGCAGTCATTAAGTTCGTACGACTTAAATGTTTGTGTACAATGGAAGCGGCCCAGTTACCGGAATTAGTGAGCAGGTGCCATACACATTCGCTGAAGCGCTGTTTTCACTAGTCCCATGTACGAGTAGGTACGTACTATGAGTTGTCACTATTTTAACAGACAAATATAGCCTGTTGCCGTATTTGTCGGGTTCCAACAGTTTTTGGACGTACGTCGGTGCTTTCACTGTGTTTGAAATATTCGTGCTAATCAATTTTTTCTACCAATTTACGTAGAAGTAGCGTAGTGGAGTACCTATGTTACATCGAAATACGCAGTGTTCGGTAGGCCTCGATCTAAGGTTATTAAAATTATATTTATTAAGTACTAGGAGCTACGTACGAGTATTAAATGACATAGGTACCTACAGGATTGTGGATGTATACCTAATAAGCATCTCTGCATTTTTAAGAGAATTCAGAACCTCCCAATCGTAAAATTTTTAAGTCTCCCATCTCACATAACCCGGAAATAGGAGCCATTACGTACGATTATGTTATTAAAAACACAAGTTCCATCAAGCTATATATCTATGTGATTTCCTTACATACTCTTTCAGTATAACGTGTAACCGGCAACAATTGCACAATGCCAGCAATCCGTTTACAGGCCGCAAGGAAGAGCGGCAATGCAATGAGGAACTCTACGATAACGATGCCTCTACCAGCTCTCCACACCGTAGATCCGTGCGTCGGTATTGATTATTTATCATTAAAATACATTCCCGGTATACTTAGGTAGGTTTACCGGTGGTTTACACTTGAATTTTTATTACAAATCTATTTTACATCGTTATAAATTATAATAGTTGAGTGAAGTATATTTATTGTCATCTACTCGACTCAGATAGACCAATTACGTATCATAATGTAGGTAATCATGATCAGGTATTTTTATATGTAGGTACAAATATTTTTGACGGTCGCAGATTATATTTATTAGACCATGAAAGCACATAATAGGCCAGACACTAATATCCAAGTAAGCCTTGGCTTGTGGATAAAAAAAATATTAATGACAATGTTCTGCAAAAAATTAAGAGCCGTAATAGTAAAATTGTTAATGTATCATAACCGCTCAGCTCCGTAACTTAATTAATAGTACTTGCTAAGCTAGAGGTCCGGCCTTCGATTCCCGGCCAAGGCAGAAATTTATGTTACAGATAAATTTTTGTTTCCAGGATATACTGATAATTGTTAGTGATGTATTACCTGTATCAAGGAATTCTAGAGAGAGTTTTATTTATTTTATAAAGCAATTGCATATTACTGCTTCTACTGTTAACTTAACAAAATAATCATTAAACTGCATCTTAATATAACTAACTTAAAAAAAAAATCCTTGACAATGCGAATGTTTAAATACGAGTGTGAAGTATGCAGTAGAAACGTGCAAACTATAAATAAATCAGTTAACACAACCATTAAATTTGTTATAACCAACGTAAGTAGGTAATAATTATCGCACTTTTATTGTTTTGTTTTTGCAAACTGTTATTACCATACATTGTACATTAATTGAAAAAAGATAAAACGCTGCATAGTAAGATAACTTTGAGAAAGTTCGTTGTTATTCATTTACTAGCTAATAATAAGTAATACCTATTTAACTACGTGTTTAATAAGACACTTTCTTCTTACGTAATTATTAAGTTAACAACGGTCGGTCATGTTGTCGCGGAAGTACTTAACAAATGACTGTAAAAAATAAAGATATCTTCCGGGCAATATCAATAATAGGAATAATAATTCGATAACTTTTTGCCATTTAACGTCTAAGTAGCTTTCAAAACTACGCGTGGTTCTATTCAATATCGTTAACCTCAGGTCAAAATAAAATATAAATATTGACGTCATACTCTTAACTACTTTTTTAAATTATAAAACGATTTAGTTTTAAAACAAAAGTTTAATTGATATTTTATGAGACGCATGATTCGGTGACGCATGAAACTTGTACGGGTCTGTAGATAAAGAGAATACCTCAGAGGACTTTAATTTCGTCAAAATATAGAAAACAGTAGCCGTGTGTGTTTGTTTTGGTCGATGTACTTTTGTTCTGATCTATATTTATTAATGTCAGGTTTAAAAATTGCATCGTAACATCTTGGTGACGATGTATTAAATTTAAGATAACGTTAGTTCTTAAAACAATAGTATCACTTTAGAAGCTCGTAAGTGACTCGCGATAGAGTCAAACGATCAGACGTCCGATTATATCACAATAGCGAGAGCAGAAAGCTCAGATTTTAAGCTCCCTGGAAAAGCTTCGAAGAGGACTCGTGGCGAATTGCCAAAACTAATTTGAATAATTAAAGTTTCTTCGGTACTTTGATGTAATTATGTAAAATATTACAGACAATCTGTTAAAAGTTACTGTATGTTGTTTTGTGCTAACTTTTCCCTATTGATGACTACTGCGCTAAAAGTTCTTCAGCTTTGTAAGACAGCCATGAAAGTGTAAAACTTAACAAGTGATGAAATTGTAAAAAGAAGGAAGAAAAAAAACTAGATGCTAAAGTCTATCAATCTCTAACAGAAAGCTGCTCGTTGTCAGCTTCTTCTGTTGCTCAACATAAACATTGTCTTAGTCATTCATTTTTGTAAGCACGCATGATTACCATTTCTTATTTATATGTTTCATACCCCAAACTATAATAATTTATGTAAAATGTATTCTTTAAAGTTAAATGACTATTTGGAACTTAGCATTCGTTTCTAAGATTACTGAAGAAAATAGGTATTTTTATTTTCTTAAAAAAATGGGAGCGTAAAATAATCGTGGAATGTAAATAAATATCTACATTAGTAAAAGTGTATTGTAGTGTAGTGTGAGCGGACTGCAGTTTGCAGTAACCGTTACTACTCGTATATCTCATGCTCTCCGCAATGCGTGCTTTAACTGAACAATATGTAGCAACCACTTACTGTTAATGTTGTAATTGAAATTGCTGCAAATTAGTTATAACAAATACATGTCGCAAATGACGCAAATAAAGTTTTTAAAATATTTTACAATAAATTATAATTATCATTAAAGTTTAACGTTTGTTAAGTTAACTGTTAGTTCATAAGAAATAATTGAATTTAAATTTGAAAATTGTTTTGCAATTAAGTAAGACGATTAACAACAAATTATTGAAACGTTAGAGCCGCATATTTAAATTATTTAACAAACATATAACTAGTGGAATTCCAACAAGTAATAAAACTACAACGGTTTTTGTCGGCATCGTGTAAATTGTTCAATGTTTACAGTAAATTTTTGACCATTTGAAGCATTTCACACCTTTTTCTTTATTGGAAAGGCCACAAACCTAGTTAGTTAAGTGCACCAATTCTTGGCGCAAGTTGAAGGATGGAAAATCTATTGTGGTTGTTTGTTGCCAACTTGTAAAAGTTAATTGAAAACATGACGAGTTCAATCTACTTATCTAGTGTGGTATCCACAGTTATTATGCTACATTATAAGTATTAAAGCTAAGTGATTGTAGATTTTACTAAAAATAAGAATTTAAAAAGCTCAGTATTGAGAAAATAAATTATGTAGTGACTAAATACTGAGTAAGTCACAGTAAAGAATGCAACTTCAGTTTACATGAAGCCATGAACGCGCCTCAGATGGAGTTTTCGCTGAAAGACAACATACATACTCGTACATATTACCGACAATAATATGCAATTGCAACACTTTTGAAAACGGTTCGATAATTTCATCTTCATTCACTTTGTTAGTTTGACCGAAAACTTTGAAAACTTTTAGTTACGTTTTTATCTACAGTTTAGATTAGATAACAGAAGTGATAATACAAAGCCAAACTTAGGAGTGGATTATTAAAGCTACTCAGCATACATATTCTATTTTAGCACCTATGTAATCCAAATATTGTAGGTACTTAATCAAGTATTTAAAATGAATAATTGGAAAGTTAGATAAATGTTCTAAGTAATCAATCTAGTACCTAATTAGCAAAATTTGTAGAAATTTGAAGTTCAAAAAACTTGGTACAATGTATGACACTGCAACACAA
>LGAG01002306.1:207721-221613 GCA_001278395.1 Lerema accius
CAGAGATTTGAGAAGTCCATCGGCCATGGGCGCGCCGCGGGACAGAGCCTCGCGCGCCGCGCGCACGGCACTCAACAGTCTTCGGAACGACATCACGCCTCGTCCATGACGCGCGCTCGGGCCGGCTCTCGCTCGCGGACTGGTCTACCGCCGGCGCCACGCTCCCGTCGCGTCTACTGCGAGCACACTGCGACGCTCCCGGCGGCACTTTCTTCGCTCGTGACGTCAGGTCTGACGGAGTTGGTTTCACTCGGCCACCGCGGCGGTGACGGCTGCTTGCTAACTCAGGAGGAAGTAGCCGCGATGGTAACCAGGAACCGTCGCCGGCCCGCAGCCGCGCCCGCACTGCGCCGGGTTCCGTGTCGACGCAGGACTTCTTCACGCGAATACAATTAATTTATTAACGCGGTAGCTTAGAAGATCGACTTCATTTACTTACAAAAAATCTTATCAAATTTATTTTTGCAAACTTTACTAATTATGTTTTATATAAGTTTTTTTTGCGATGTTAAGCTATAGAGTTCCTAGAGTATTTGACAGCTGAATAAGATGTTCCAGGACCAATTTCCAGCTCTCATAGAGCAACGTACTCGGTTAGAATTTTCACTTGTTTGCCAGCTACAATATTCGTTCGAAATTCGCCACAAAGATTCACAGTGTCGTAAGAAGTAGGTAGAATAAGTGGATCCGCCCCTTTCCGCCAGCCGGACTTTTGCTCGTTTATTACTCTTTGTCAACTATGTACCTAAGTATGTAATTACAAAGAAAAATGTTAGTTCCTCCAAATCACCAGATGGTACAATATCCTTGTCAATGTGACGACTACATCAGTGTCCAAGAAATATTATAAACAACTTATACTAGTTATACTAACTAGATCGTTAACGCTAGATTCTGTCACGTGAATTAATCGTGAGCTGATTAGTGAATGTGGTTACATTATTTGATAGTAATCACTGTGATCGGTGGAGTGGAGGTGAAAGTCGTTAAGTAATGTAGTCGGAGGACATCGTTTGTTAATAAACAAATATGAGTAATGGATGTAATTATATAGTCAATGCAATTGGACAAATTCTAACATGCTAATAGCTACCAGATAGCGTGTATGCAATATTATAATAGCATGGTACGCAGAAAGAAGATTAGTATAATTTTTGGTAATGATAACTTAGGTAATCTACGTCTATGATTACTAAATGAGTATTCATGAATAGAGAATTGAAACGGGCCCTTCATAGGCGTAGGGTACCATAGGTAGACGTAGTAAGTGATTCGTTATGTTTACTTTATTTAGTTAATGCAATTATGATTTTATTCAATGATCATGGAAGTTTAAGGTTACTACTTCCTGACTTCAGAACACCAAATCAAAAGCTGTGTTGTGTGACTCTACAATTTGTTGAATTTTCTAGCTTTCCTATTGCCGAAGGTAATACATTGTTATGCGATTTTAGTAAAAAAAAAATCAAGATACTCAGTTATTATCAATTATATTTTCCAATCCATTGTATTTGCTGACGGGGGAGGCAGTTACCAAAAAGTTGTGGATATTCTGCACCACCGCTACGATATAAATTTTCCCTTCATAACTCGTGGTCACCGGCCCTCCGGAGCTGATCTGAAATAATAAATATTAGGTACCTACAACAAATACATAGGTACATACATCGATAACTATATGGTGTCAAACATCATCTATTAGAAAGAAAGAAAGAAACGTTTATTTCGCCATGGTACTGAAAATACAATACAAAATTTTACTTAAAACTAGCGTAATTAAAAAAACTAAAGATTAAATTAAACAAGTTTGTTGAAAGCTTGAAAGTAATAAACATATCCCACGGCGAAAAAGGATTACGCTCACTATGTGTCATGGGCGACTAGGACCCACGGCTGCTGGTTTTCAGCGCAGATTATTAGATGCTTAGCTCTGCGGAAGGAGCCTACTGGTAAAGACAGACAACTCTGCTGTATTCTAAGGTTAAAGCAAACGAATCCATAGGAAGAACCTAGTTAGAATTATAGTTTACACTAACCACTAACGCGGTGACGGCGTACTGCGTGTCATTCTATTGTGTACGCTAACAAATGATAAATAAATAATTGATTGATTGAGCTGGAGCCAACCGGTGGATTTATAGAGAAAAGGAATTGTTAATTCAACATAATAATCATATTATGTGACTTAAAATATGACGTAATGTAGGAAAATAAGTTTACTATACTTCTGCATGGTAATTGTTATCGTAAGTAATCAAAAACCGTAAACGTACCTATCTATCTATTACCCAATTATTAACATTGCGATTCTATCAAGTAATATCATTGATAACAATAGAAATTTTACTTTTCATATTGGTACTGAATTACTGATATTAAAAATATACCTACAGGCACTATTAAATTTTACTAATTGATTAAACCTTGAGGTGTTGAATTAAAAAAAATAGAGTAATCCGTTACGGTGCACCAAAAGGCTAAGGCAAGTATAGGGGTACCTACTTTTGGGATACTTTTGGTTGGTCTAGTAGTGCATACCTGTCTCGGTAGTTAAGGCTACGCTGTTTCCCGAGGCTTCTCCACTTAGGCGTTAGGGAGAACCCAGGGGTTTTTGTGTGGGTAGGCGGGTATCCCGGAGTCCCACATAACCCACCCTTCTCCCCAAGGGTGGGTATGCCTAATGCATTTTCCCCTGGAGAAAAAAAAAAAGAAAAAAAAAAAAGTAGTGCATACCTGATTCAAGCTAGGGTCGCTGCGATTGGCTGCAGCCAGGCAAATGATGTCGCTCATAAATATAGCGGTGTTGGCCGCGCACTTCGCGGGCTCCGTGACGCGAGCGGTGAACGACGCCGGAGACATTGCGTCCTGACCTGTGCCATTCTGGTCAATCAAAATAATAAATCTTTATATCGATGTATATTATGTACTTACGTAGGTAGGTATATAAAAACCTAGACTACGTGTTTGCCACTTAACTCCTCCTTAAATAGTTCCAAAAAGCAATTTGTCATTTTAGTCCTTCTTTGTTTAGGATAACTTCATTGATTTAAAAAAATTAATGATATATTGTGTGAAAAGCATAGTGTTATTGGCTAGGATGCATTGTAAATAAGAGATGCTTACAAAATCATAAGCACGTAGCGCCATCTCGTGCCGAATAGCACGACGTAAATTCATTCTGAATTCTGAGTCTTATAGCAGGTAAAAAAATAAAGGAATCGTAAGGAAGGAATCTTTACCTTTAATAGGCGCCAACCGAACACGCTAACGGTTCCTTCGACTTTTCTTTTCATCAGTGTCAAAGGGCGCAAGCCTATCCTGGTGTTTATTTTCATCAGAGCTACACCAGGGTGTTCCACAGTTTTAGTTCCTTGAAATTCTTTTCTTCTGCCGTCACCCATAGAGGGATGTTTGAGGATAATTTCGATGACGTCATGCACAGTTCCGTCCACAAGGGGATTCGAAGCATTTGCAATGATCGTGTACCGGCTAGAGTTTCCATGGTTAGAGCTGAAATTAATTATAATCGTAGTTACTTTACAGATTGGAAGTACTCTATAGTACCCAGGCCTAGCTAGCGTGGATTAGTTAGACGAAAGTTCGATTCTCATAACATAATGGAACTTAAGTTTTTTTCGAAGGACCGTTTAGACGTGCTTCAGAGGCGCATGGTGTAAAAATAAATAAAGTTACTCTTATTATAAACTTACTTAACATTTTGTACGCTATAGAGTTGCGGCAATACAGCGACACAGGCGGCGGCCGTGAGCAGCCAGCGCGGCGCCAGCAACGTGCCGCCACACGTCTGCGCCGTTATGTTTGAAAACGACTCAAATATCGCCACCAAGTATGGCGGGGTTACGTTATGATCATCTTTAAAAAAATCTTTGTCGCTATCTATAAAATTCTGTAGCTCCGTTTCTATCGTTCTATTAAATTTCAACAATGACGCCACATCTATTTGCTCAGTTTCGTTGAATTCTTTAGTATGGTCGGCTGTGTCTATAACGTTCAATATAGAATTAACGCTATGCGCATCACACTGTTCAATATTGGCAGTTGTTTTTTGAGAATGCTTGTTACTCGTAGTTTGCACTAAATTATGTATAGTTTCGTTTAGGACGCTATCAAAGCCTGTAAAAGAATGAATGATGGACATCACTTACGAAGGTAATTACCGGGTAAAAAAGGACACAATTTCCACAAACAACCCTATATTTGTAACTTTCCCAATCATTTCTCTAATAGACACATCGCATGCCAAAATTAAAAGCTATAAAACGCCAAATCAATGTCGTAACAGGATAAAGTATCAAAATTACCTGCTATAGAGTCCAGCAACAGTATAAAGACGGTAGCATTCGACATCGTTGTAGCGAGACTGCGGCGATATCGATGTTTACTGAACACGCATGTGACTAACTGTAAACTAAATAGTACACAGCGCTAGAGGACTTGAAGTTATTAATCAGTGTACTCTTATAGTACAATTACGTTTCTGATACCATTTTTTTGTAGGAAATGAAAGACTATTGGTGCTACGAATTTTGGCTGTACACAGTATTAGTGAGTAAATGTAAATCATCAAATAAAATTAGAAATGCCAGTAATAATTATGTTTCAAGTACCTACCTAATAAGTTTATTAGTTTAAAAGGATAGTGATATTTGACTTGTGAGTTTGTGAACTAAAACTACACAAGGTGTTTAATGAAACTGCAGGAATGTGAGAGTGACTTGTTATTTTAATATTTTAACAGACATTAATGATGTAACTCTGATCATTCACAACCGTCATATACACAGTATTTACAAAATACAATACAACCATTCATTGAGAACTTCTTAATAATAATAATATCTTGATCTATGCATATTTGTATGAGTTTTTTATGTGTTGTACATTTCTATAGATACCTGTCACATGGAGAAAGCGAAGCAGGGTCATAATGATACTCAAAGAAGATACCTCCAGTTATATTACGTGTATTTCAAGCATGTATAAAGTTTAGTATAGAATTAGAAAATTTATAAAAAACCAAAATAAAATAATTTTCATAATGTTGATGAGTGTAATCAGTCTTATGGTTCGGTCCCTACAAAACGAGTGATATACTTTTTCTATTTATAAATGTTACTAAATAAGTACTCAAATGCAGGTCACAAATTGTTTAAAAACTTACTTCAAGTAGGTAAATATTACGTTTTTTTTTTGGTCACTCACTGCCATTATGACCCATCTTCATCAACACCTAACTCGTGCCAGGAGGTATCAATATATAATTTAACTATAAATCAATAAATAGAAATATTGCGTTCAAAACCTAGCAAATTACTTTAAAATGTAATATTTAAAAAGATTTTAATAAATTATATATACATAACTGTACAGATGTTATTGTGTATCTATGGAGCTACTATGTACACAGTTTTACAACTATATAAGGACTAGTTTCGCCTTACTTTGGATTTATTTACAACATTGCTATCTATTTCTGAGTATCTTCAAATAATTATTATATTTCAGTTTAAATTAGCAGGTTACATGTTTTACATTATTTTTATCAAATGTTCAGTTCATATAAGGAAATATCAAAATATACCAAACCATGAATTCACTCATTGGAACATGTTAGAATATCATTTGACTTGTGTCAAAATTGATTAGTATATGTTCGAGGATGGATGTGTTTGGATGACTGCAGGAAACATCTCCTCATATAGTGCTACTTCCATAATATGGGTCATAATCGACATGTGGTATTCAATTATTTACATTAAAAATGTACTTCAGCATATTGTCTCGAGATCAAATTTAACCCATCCATAGCATTAATTAAAAATCTATCTCAACAATTACGTCCAGATCAAATTTGTCTCGTTTAAATCCATAACAGAGCCATGTTGACTTCTGCTAATATGGGAACGTCTGAAATGAACCTTCGCCACACCACAAAGTCCATCTTCTTCAGTAGCTCCAATGTTCATCTCTGAGTTCCTGTTCGGTGTTCTCCGGGACGCAGCCCTTGATGAAGGGCAGGCCGGTGCCGACGGCGCGCTGGTACTCCACGTACTGCTCGCCGAAGAACGACAGCAGCGTGAGCTCCTCCGCGTACACCCGCTCCCGGAAGAACGTCCATGACGCCAGCGTGTAGATTATCATGCATACTGGGTTCAGCAATGTTATCTGTCAATATATTGCAGTGTTTAGTTTGAATTTTCTCTTACTTTTTCTATATTATAATTTGTTAGAATGAAAATCAAAAAACAACAATTTTAACATTGGTATATTATGCATGTAAGCATCAATTTAAAATTTTAAATGATTGTTTTGTGTACCTATACCCTGTTTTTTTTCACTGCGGACTAAATTGACACATGCAAATGTCAATTTTCAAAATAATGTTACCAGCTTTTTAGTAATAGTGTTGTATTACGATAGCGGTTTTAGGAATCGTAACTTTTTACGGTTACCACTTAATTTTATTATTATTTGACAATAGACGAATCTTTTAAAAATAATGGTAGATATGAAGATATTAGATAAAAAAATATATATTAATTAATTTTAATTACTTATTACACTAAGTAAACATGACAATTATATAAATTTGATGTTGTATAATACGCAATAACAAGTTTTTAACAGCAACTACACTCTAATTGGTCGATGGACTGTAGCCAATGCCATAAATATTGCAAAGACACATTTTTGTAATTATTACTGAAAATCGGTAGAAGATCGAAGTTACGGTAGTGGCACATCACTATTAATGTTTCATAAAAAACTAGCAACACAGCTAATGTCAATTTAGTCCGCAGTGAAAAAAAACAGGGTATAATTATTATTTCTTAGTAATGATGAAGAAGAATTTCCATATGTTACCTGTGTACCGATGGACCAATAGAACCAGCCCACATAGCTGGGATGTCGGCAGATGGAGTACACCCCGTGCGTCACCAGCTTGTGGTCTGAACGCTTTACAAACTGAACCTACACACGTACACATATATTACTCACACACCACATACATACACTATGTACTTACAATACAAGTTCTACAGCAAACAGGAAAACTATGATAAAGCTAAATAAATATTTCAATTTAAATTCTTATTACTTTAAAGTGGAATATTTTAGTACGAAAGGGTAATATAGAGCGGTATCTTAGTAATAAGAAATTCAGCAACTTTATAAAAGACTTACAGTGTGATTGAAGTTAGTTTTAGCAGTGTACATTGCTGATTTTCGTAATATCTCGCCGTGAATACAGATAATCACCCCGATTGCTGATAGCCAATATAGTGTTTTCATATCTGTAAAGCAGGTACAAAGGAACATTAGCAGAACAAATTGAATACAGACAAAACTATTTTCTTCAAAATTTTTCTCCATAAATAGTTATACTACTAAGTGGCCTCTACAACATAATCTTGTGAATCCAATACTTTCTACAGATTTTATCACAAGTCATCCAAATTATAGCTATCTCAAATATAATATCTTTATAACTTCAGTTACTATCGTACATGACAAAATATAGAATAATAAGCGAAACCTACTTGGGAAGAAAAAGTACTCCACAGCCCACTCTATCCAACTAGTGACCGCCGCCACTCCATACTGAATGCTGTGGTTTAGTATGAAGGAGTCAATGGTCAATGTCCTGGGGTTGGTGAGGGCCACGGCCATGAACTCTGAGAAGTGGAAGAAGGAGAGCACCATGGCGTACATCCCAAACACTCTCCAACCATTATCAAATGTTGTTAAATGCAAGCCAGTTGCAAATGCTGCACCAAGAAAGGCCGATCTAACTGATACCTGAAATATTGACAATATACATTAGATGTACAATAATGATTATGTGAGATTCAAAAATACTGATTTTAAGGCCAAGCATAAACTCAATGCATGTAAATAATACTTAATGTTTACCATACAATGTTTGATTTCAGGTCTCATGTGCATACCACCCACAACACGAATACTAAATGGGTGAAATTTTAAAACGTATCTTATGTTCTATTATTTGCTTGTGGCGACTAGCAGAGTCATGAGCATTTACTACAAAAACACCTGATTAACATTATTGTTTTTACTACAGCTCTAACTGTGTTTTCACCTCAAGCAATAAACCATAACTTACATGTCTAGGAGATGAAGGTAGATTGATGTATACCAGAGACTATAAAAAGAGTTTTTATTAGATCTAGTTTGTATGAATAAAGCAATAAAACTTCAGGGCTAAATAATATAAAATTTGGATGTAATACTAATTTAACTATGTTTAAATAGACATGTCCAGTGACCACTTAAGTCTCAAAGGTACACATGTAACATGTGAAACGAAGGTCGCAACTAGCAGAAAAATTATAATCATGTACTAATTGGATAACTTACATCGTATGTAAATCCCTCGTAGCAATATCTTAAAATAAAGTTCAATAGGCAAAAATAGAACGCTGGCCCCCAGTACGTCAGCATCCACAGTTCTTCAGAATAGCCCAGAAAGTTTCCAGAAAAATAAGACATCGTAAATATGATAAACGATAGCAAGAAACACAGGATAGCTTGTTTGCCTGCCGGACACATGTTTTTTAACAGAAACATATCCATTTGAATAGTGTAAGTTTTAACTTATCATAAAAACGATATGTAATGGTAATATTTGACTCAGAAGAAGTACAATATTTATACAAAAATGGGATATTATTAAATGATTCACACACTAAGAAATTTCCGTTTAAAAAATATGACATTTGCTGACTGACTGACTGTGACTGACAGAACTCAGACTCCTTGATTTCATTTCAGTCATGACAAATTAATTGACAGCCTGTCAATAACGTTAAAACCACATAATTATACCATATTATTAAAAAATACATTTTAAAGAAAAATGTAAAAGCCATTTTGATAAGAAAACATATTATTGAATATTTTAATGGATTTCGATATTTTAAGAATTTTGAAATGCGTTATATACATACTTGTACGACTATCCGATTTTGTAGTCATGGCAACACACTTTGTTTGTAAGTGTTAGCCAATGAAAATAATTATGGAGAAAAGCAACTATGTTCATATCGATCAATCATCTTATTTGTTTGCTGGAACGGGCAATTTTATTGGCTGTTTTGTTAGCTAAGTTTTAAACGATTGGCTCATAACACAGAATACTTTGAATATCATTGACTGAATGCCCAATTATTAACCAATTACCTGCCAAAATGTTCCGAAACAAAACATTGACTTCACAGAATTCAAATAAAATTGGTTTCGTTTAGAGTTATTTTTATAATGCATTGATTATTTTTACAAAATTTTACAAAAACTAGTGCAAGTGTGTCAAATGTAATAAAAAATTCGGTTGAAATAATTGTTTACATCGGTAGCAACGGTTTGATTAACTGACTGACGTAATCATTCCGTGACAACATCGCTTTATATAAAACTTATAAAGCTCCTTAAATTAATTGTATCTCACTAATAGGATTCAGTATTGGGTGCGCAAATTTTATGTTAGTCACGGTACTACTCGCAATTTCCTGAGGGCGTCACGAAAATGAGTTAGCAACTTTTTTTGGAGTAAAATCAGATGAGCTTAGTTTGGCAGTAGATGTTGGGGCGCCTCAGGCGATCCCGCAATGAACGACCCATGGGACGTGAAATCCGTGAGGCAGTCGAATCAGTACCTGTCCTGTATGAAGTTAAATGGTGTACCGCTCCTACCGCCTGTGGTAAGTGTTCACTGTACTATACATTTTATAAAAATAATCCAGAGTGCTGAATGTGAAGAAGGAACCATTCATATTGAGTTGGCAGGTTAAGGGGGAATTAGGATGTTATGGTCAAAGGGGAAGGCTAGCTTAGCAAGTTTAGATTAAATTTAATATAGGGACATTTTTGTATATGCTAAGGAATTGACTAAGCTTCAACCAATTTTAGTTCCACTCCTTATACTAATTATTAGAAATCATTTTTTTTAAATATTAACAGTGCTATTAATAAAAAGTGACTTTATTTCCAGTTTGCAGATAAAATAGGTATTAACCATAACACAGGCAACATTTCTTTTAAGTATGTTATAACATACATTACATTTAAAGCTCATAAAAACATTCCAAAAAAAATATTTGGATCAGTCAACCCGACTTGCTGTTTAACTGTACTTACAAATAACTCTAGTAAATTCATAATTTTCTATGAAAACAGGTTTACTCCTTAAATATTCGTCATTTTATATTCATACAGTAACAAAATTAGCATGAATATCAAATAGTATGTAATATATACAGATTTCACTAAAAATTAGGACAGAATGTTAATATTAAGCTTAAATTTTATACAAAAAGAAACTGAGCAACATTTAAAATGTTAACTAATAAATGTAGTACAATGTCACGTGTTTGTTCCAGTTATCTAAAGAATGCCGTAAAGAAATGCAGTACTACCGTCTATTAGCTCAGGAAGTTGAGAAACGCATTTCCCAACTCAAACCATATGTCTTAGACAGCGATTCTGAATCTAGTGAAGACAAAACTGATGCTCCAGATCTTCCTGAATCCGATCTCGCTCCCGAGGAAATCCAACCCAAATTTAACATAAACCCTGAAAAAGTTACACCGGTCACATCGGACAATGAACATGTGGAGTCACCTAAGCTATCGCCAGACTTTACAGAAATTACTAAAGTATCAAACATCACTGTTGATAGCGAAAGCTCATCAAAAAATACCTCTAAATTCGTCATTGATTTGAGTCTAAGCATCAACGAAACTGGAAGAAGCATTCTCGATGATGTAAGAAGCCATCAAAAATCTCCAGAAGAAATACCAGAGAGAGACTGTGATAGTCTACCAAAACCCCATCCGCAAAGACCAAACACTATTGACTTAGATCTTACAGGAGTGCCTCAAGATACAATAAAAGATAAACTTAGTTTTAATTTCAGTATTACAGGAGATGCTTTGACTGATCCCCTTACAAATATAAGTTTAAAACATGATGGACCGTCGTCTTTGACTTCGAAAAGTTTTACGGGATCACTGAATGATATTCACACCGAGAGCATAAAGGACTCAAGAAATGTACCGTTAACGCGCCAAAGATCGTACACTGTTTTGAAACCTAGTCCGCTACTGCTGGCCCATCTAGAAGTTCAGTCACTCAATACTGGCGTTGAAATGACGTCAATTTCTATGAGTGAATCACTTTCTAACCTTAGTTCCGTCTATAAAAAACGTAGAAGTTGGGATTTAGAGTCTGCTAAAGTCAAGTGGTCATCCATGGCGTTAGAATTAAAGCAGAAAAATATCGCAAAAAACACAAAATCTAATGGAATAAATAAAGATCAAGGAATTAAAACGCCTCAAGGGAAAACACAGCAATCGACTCTACCAAGAGCGAGATCAGTTGTGCAAGAGAGACCGAAACGTCCTTCTCCTAAAGCCTTAAATAAATCTGAACCATTACATAAACCAAAAAAGACATTAAGCCCCGTACGAAACGCGCCCGTTAATCACAATATATCAAAATCGCCAACATCTAAACCGACCAGTCAAAAGACGGATTCTACTTGTAAAAAACCAATTTCCGAATCCGAGGATCCTGCAACACGCGTTCGAGAATTATATGAAAAGATACAAAAACAACAATTGATACAAATGGCCAATTTGGTTGAAAAACAAAAACGGGAGCAGATGCTCTTGCAGCAAGTATTCGAGGAGCAAAATAATTTGCTTTTCACGCAGCTTAAAACGATATGTCCGAAGTCACCGAACGAAATTAAAGAGGCCTGGATAGATAAAATAAAGGAACCTGCAGACCGGAGACCGGTGAGTCTGAGTCAGTTGATAAATCAGAAGACTCCAGAAGCAAGCGCCTACAATAGTCCAGTACCATCGACTTTGATCGAAACCCACAACTATATCAATCAATGCGACAGCGTGCTAAAGAAGAGTCGAGATATCACCGGGGGCATCAAGAAACCACAACCGAGACCAAATATTTCACAGTCTAAGGAGAAGGTTCAATCTCCAAAATACAATTCCGAAGGCAGCAGAACGCGGACCCATTCACCGACTCGAAACACATCTAGGAAGCTGACCTACGAGACGAGCTTGTCTTCGGACCGAGACTATGACCCGATGCTCTCCGACCGAACGAACGACACGATGGCAGATTTAAATGTCACTTTTCCCTCCGACCATGAAGATGGTCAGCTGTTTTCCCATAACAGTAGCCTGAACGCCGCTGTGATTAGAGCGGCGGCAGGCAGGCCTTTTGAGAGAGCTGTTAGACATGTCGAGGAAAATAAACAAAATTCCATATCGACTTTTAGTAATCGCGTGTCGAGGCAAAATGTAGTAAGACAGCCGACTGCACAGGAAGTAAGTAAAGTACTTACCTATTTACATTTCGTTCCGCAACTTTGTTTTATTATGGACACATTGTAATAGAAATAATGTTGAATTTAAGTTTAATTTTGAATTTAGATTTGTTAAGTTTTTTCAAAGTAGTCAATTTTAAATATTGATTGTAATGTTTTGTGTCATTGTTTTATCTTTTCTGTTCTTATTTTCATTGTTTTATCTTGTCATGCGTTTCATTTTCTTTTCTTCTTTCTTGCATCTTTTATTCACTGCTGCTTCTATTATCGTTTTTACATCTTTTTCCTCAATTTCCTCTCTGTCGAAGATACATTTTGTTTAGCACTCTATTTTTGATTCTCCAATCTCAATCGTATTCCTAATCCTGAAGATTCGTATTCGACTCACAATTTTATGTAAACACCCAATTACCTATAGTGCGCTGCGGCGTCAACAATTGTGGCGTATGCCAAGGGTTACTTGGTCCGTCGGCTGATGAGGACCGAGCGCGTGCAGGCCACGGTGCAGACCATCAAAGACGCGTTACTGTGCGCGCTGCAGCTGCACCAGGAGAGGGACGGCATCCGGGGGGCAGACGTCGACCTGCACCGGCGCTTGATACAGCAGGTATATGAAACACGCTTGCTTCAAAACTACCAAGTGATGAAAGATTACAAAAATAATCAGTTGGCCTCTTAAGAAGAATTTTGTCCTCAATCCCTCTTCTGATTGGTCTTTTATAATTAGGACAGACGGTTCTGGAGTAAAAAGATCCTATGACAGTTGCAGTACTTCGTTATTCAATCAATGCTAGCTAGGTATGTCTGGAAACGTCTTCGGCGTAAACCGTTAATTTATATCAATCTGGGTTGACAGGAGCTCTTAACTCCCTAATAGCCCTGTGACGTCGGGTTATAAAGATTTTAAAATTGGTCCTAGTTGTATTTATCATTGTAGCACACTAGAGTGGGGTTATTACGTAGGATGTAGTCGTAGGTACTCGTAAAGTTGTAATTACGAGTTGGTAGATTAAAACCAGTTGTTGTAGTCATAACACCACTTTAAAACGTAATGTAGAGTTCTCTAGTAAAATGCATATTAGCGTTCCCTGTCCATATAAAGTTGAATGTGACAATAAACTACAGATGATTCATAATAAAGGTAGGCGTAATTACTCGTGCATGCATGCCATGTTTGAGAATATATGATCATTCTGTGCATATCTCATTGGTTCGTAGTTATTGAAGGATTATAAGAATAGGTACGTATAATGAGTGTGTTACCAAACTTGACTTATACTTTGACCTGAGATCGTGAGATCAAAATGCTGTGAAATAAAGTCTACTACGTTCACTTTAGGACTTTATCACCTTTCAATAATTTCCAACCAGGCGAGGTTGTAGTCAAAAGTCATAGCCGACATCTATGACTACGAGATGGTAGTGGTCACTATCGCTTATGGACATTGTGAAAGGGTCTTCTATTTATTTTTTTTTTGATGTGTGTGTACTTTTTTGGTAA
>LGAG01002306.1:222903-249366 GCA_001278395.1 Lerema accius
TGCCCCCGCCGCCATCCTGCTCCCCGACTACTGTAGTTCATCTTGCATAACGACATTACTAATGTGTCAAATATCATTTGTCATCATACCGTCAAGTCTTTTCAATCCTTTTTTCATCACGTAAGAAAATAAGAAAAAATAGGAATTGCGTTTAAAAAATATTAATGTCGTTAGGTTACCTTTATATAAAACAAGATGAACTACAGCTAAGTATAGAAATAACGTACAGGTACTGAAGATGAATGGTTGAAGCAATATATTGGTGCCTACATACAAATGTTAGAACAGCTAGCATAACATGACATTCCGTGAAGACTTATAAATTATAAAGCTTTTCTATATAATTTTCAATGCTTTAATAAATTATGTGTCACGATTTTTTACTTTTATAAATATATTTTAGTAAGCCCCGTGGTCGAGTCATACCGTACCGCGGGAAGTTCATGGTTGTAATCGTAGTACCTTATAATTTGCGATATTTACCCGCAAATCATTATAAAGTGTTAGCCAAGATTAGTCCTTAATATTTAGTGAACAAGGTTCAAGATAAATTAACGCATTTCTAGCATGTAAGTGATAAATTAAGTTGTATTGCAATGCGATGTTGCCGCTTTTAAAATTTTGTTCATTCGTTTCGTTTTTCTACTGTTATCAACATAACATTGCATAGGAACGCTTCAGATCTAATAAGAAAAATTGCCAAAGCATTTTTACACAATAAGTATGAAAACATTTTATTAGAATTATAAGTGAACCGTTTGCTTCGACTATTACAACAATAATTTCTAGTCATTGAAAACTATTGGCAACTTTTTTTTCTTGTAACAACCTGAAGGAACTTGTCTATTTCCCGCCGAAATATTTTAAGTTTGGTATACAAATTCTTCATTAAAAATTTTATCTATAAAAACAATTTTAATCCTTGCTTCCATTTGTACCCGTTCTTTGTAATTTCTAGTTAGTCACAAAATTATTATATCCTATTTATAGAAAACACTATTTTCATGTACCCTTTATGCTTTGGATCATAATAATCCGACATTTTGTATTACGACAATACCGTGTAAACGCGAGTATGTAACCCCACAAGCAAAACTTTATACCATAATTATGTTATGTCCAAACATTTTTTAAATAAAGGAGTTTCAATAAAAGGAAGACTTGCTCGAATTTATTTATTTTCCTCGCTTATACAGACCCATCTGATTTCAAATTCAAAATATCCAATAAATTTAGGTGTAAAATCAATGTATCGTCACGTATCGATCGCGCGACCGTGAGCGTGAGCAAACAATTATACTACCATAAATATAATATGAAAGATATCAGTAGACAATAAAAGCGTGTCTTAAAGCACAAAATAAAAAAATCTTCACACAGTTAACACTATCATCACTGTACAGTCCGTCCGCCGCCCCGCGGCCGCGGCCGCCACTCACGAGCTTATAAAACACTATAATCTATCCACTTCGACAACTGTTTAAAAATACCCTCTTAAGTGAAATTCGTGATGAAACATCGCTAATATTCGTTTAAATGCCACGACGATGCGCCGACTCTCGGCTCGGCGACTTCGATCAACAATTTTGGCTCGTGATGTTCCCGACGATGTTTTTTTATTTTTTATGTTCGCCGCCGTCGGCTCTAGGGCAGCGTGTACTTGACGTAGGGCACCTCGACGTCGTTGCCGTCCTCGTCGTTGCAGCACAGCTCGAACACTAGCGCCTTGATGTGGGGCTCGAGCCGCTTCTTGGACACCTTGGTCACCACCTCCGACATCGGCAGGTTGAGCCGCTCCTGGCACTTGGCCTTCGGCATGAAGAACGAGTACAGCATGCACACGCCCTGCGACAGCATCGTGATCTCCAGCTTGTGCTGCGTCTTGAAGTAGTCTAGGAACTCTTGCAGGGTGACCTCTCCCTGGACCTCGAACCGGTCCCACAGGGTCCACTTGTTGTCGTAGTAGGTGTTGGTCGGCGCGGCGATCGGCTCCGAGAAGCCGAAGAAGGGCAGGGCGAGGTTGACGAAGCCGTTCTTGAAGGACTCGAGCTGGTTGAAGCCCTGGATGAGCTTGTAGAGCTCGAGGCAGACGAGGCCGGCGACCACCGAGGTGGTGGTGGCGATGGCGGGGATGATCTTGCCGGCGATCAGCTTGGAGCGGTGGCGGTCGGCGGGCGGGATCTTGTAGTTGGCGGCGCGCAGGTTGGACGCGGCGACGATGAAGTCCATGTGGAAGTTGGTGTCGTCGTCCTTCTCGAACTCGAGCGGCGTGATCTTGAGGTCGCCGAGCTTGCTGGGCGGCGGCAGCTCGCTGATGATGTTCTTGACGCGGTCCTGGTCCAGCTCGTCGTTGTGCTGCTGCAGCTGCGCGTCCGTCACGGCTATCCTGATGCCGGATCGAGGACTGAACTGCGTCACCTGCAAAACGAAAGCGTTCAATAAGTTTCAGTAATTTAGTATAATTTACAGCCATTCTCAATATTTTTCTATTTTATGACTTTTGAAAAAACCACAGAATAGTTTGACGCCTTTGAACACCATAAAAAAAATGTCAAAAGTTTGACGTTAGGGTCGGCCAATAAGTCTTCCACTAATCTTCACTAGTAATAAAAAAGTACTTTACTATTATTTTGGTCATCCATAACGATTGGTATTTTAATATGTTGACCTTAGTTAACATTCCACAAACTACATTATATCAACCATAGCAACAACGATTACCGGCACGGCGGCGGCGATCTGCGCGATCATCTCGCGGTCGGTGTTGGTGCGCAGGCCGTAGAGCTGCGCGCGCAGGTTGGCGGCGGCCACGATGTAGTCGAGGTGCAGCTCGTCGTCGGGGTCGAAGGTGAGCGGCGTGGGGCAGCGCTTGGGCCCCGACCAGAAGGGCGCGCCGCTGGTCGTCTGCTGGTCGGGCGGGAAGTTGTACAGCAGCTGCTTGATCTGGTTGGCGTACTGCGCCTCCCAGTGCAGCCGCGCCCACGTGACGCAGTCCTCGAAGCTGAGCGGGCGGTCGTTGATCGCGTTCCGCACGCTCTCGAGCGCGTCGAGCGGCTGGTTGCCGGGCAGCTTCATGGTGCGCTCGAGGAAGCGCTGGTCGTGCAGGTACTGCGCGGCGTGCTCGGCGGCGGCGCGGAACAGCCCCTCGAACTCGTCGCGCGCCCACTGCAGCGTGTGCTCGATGGCGTTCGGGAAGTTCTTCAGCGTGCAGATCGGGATGCTCTTCTCGGGCGGGTCCTGCGACGAGCTGTACGACTCCGTCAGGAACGGGACCACCACCTGCAATAACGAGGGTTTCAGGGCTTTGTCAATATTAAGATGATGTCATTGACACAAATTATTAATATTTAAGTTTAAGATACAATAAACCATCGGAAAGGTATGTCTCGTAAAGCGCGAAACCATTCTAAAAGAGCGTAGGTATTGGTCAGACGAATACATGGGATTGCAGCAGAAACAAATGGAAAAGGTATAATTTTAACTTTTGATGTAACAATGGACACTTCAGTACAAAACCTCCATTGTATAGTTCATCTTTACTACTTTATCATATCGCATTGGCATATTTACAAGCCAATGAGCTCTGAATATTGAACCAAATCCAGAAAGGCCATAGCGGAACCCACCTGGGTGTTCCCCTTAGTCCCGAGCGTGCCGCTCTCGAGCAGCGGCTTCCTGTAGTAGACGCAGCGGCGGTCCATGTAGATCCTGGCGTCCACGTTGTCGAGCGCGTTGGCCACGCCGTCCAGCGCCTCGAAGAACGCGTCGTCGTACACCGACTCTGTCTCCGGGCACACGCGGTTCTCTTGGGCTACCACGTTCATCGATGGATTCATGCGTTTGATCACCTGTAAGCGATATCGGATTATAAAGTCCAGTTTCTACTGCACAGAATATGACTCGGGAAAGAGTCCTTCTATAGATTTACATTTCATCAACATATTATTTTGTATGAAATTGATCGAGTGACCAAACTGTCTGATTGTACATTAACTCTTTATTCACTTGACAGTTGACACTTTCTTGGTTGAAATACAACACTAATATGCTCAGAGTGACCACACATTAATTGATTACAATTGAATATATTGTGTAGCTCTTACCATAAAAAATAAGTTCTACTCAAAGAGCAAATAAGAGTTTACTCCCTGCTTCCACTTATTTATTAGTATTAAAACTTATTAAACCTGAGGTAAGATATTAATTAAAGTTAATCAGCATATAATAATATGGTACAAGAGTATTATAAATCAAATAAAACCATACCCTGGCAGCGGTGCTAGACTTGGGCTTCTGCACGTCGTAGGGCCTGAAGAGGAACTGCCTGTTGAGGTTGCTCTTCTCAATGAGGTCCATGTCTGTGACGGTGACGCGGCCGCCGCCGCCGCCCACGCCGATCATCGCGAAGTTCTTCAGCAGCTCGCAGCCGATGGCGCCCGCACCTGGAAACAACGTCGCATCGTTATCAATAGCGTGGAACAAGTGACTTCTTTCTTAACAGCGTCGCATCGTTATCAATAAAATGAAACAAGTGACGTCTTCCTTACCCGAAGGCCACAACACGTTTAAAACAAACTCTTTTTTTGAGCTTTGATATTATTAGTCATGGAAATTGTTTTACAAATTGAAGCTGTATTATTGTACTAGAAAACCTGCTCTTAGGTTGAATTTTAATCTACTGTTTGGATCACGTGACACTAACTAACCTGAGACTTATTAATAGTGATCACTAACCATCTGATCATCAGGATGTCGTAGTGCTCTATGACTGTTATTTAATTTAAAAACATTTGCAAATCCACGTTGATTTCCATATATTTATGGTAAACACCAATCATCTAGTCATCAGGGTGTCGTAGCGCTCTTTGTCTGCTATTAAATTAAATTACATTTGCAAAACCGCGTTGATTTCCATACAATTCTTTAAAGCATGTATCAATCAGTAACTAACTAATCAAACAAAACAATCCGCATCTGGAGCGAAACAGACCGATTCTAAAATAAATATTGTTGTAAATTGGTTCACGTTTTTCCTTATCTAGCGACAACCTTTCGCGGGCGGAACTACCATTGTTACCGAGCTCAGGAAAAACTACACCTTACAATAAACCGATTCATTGCAAATACAATTTATCTAGTCAGGTTTGTGAAAATGTAATGAAAAATATTTTTTACAGAATTTATTTTTTACCATTTATTTTGCCTTACATGAAATCAATAGTTTTGGCTTGAGTGTATAACATAGGTGACCATCTGTCCTCGAGGGTAGCAAGCAACACATCTTTTAACCGACACCTCATAATTTAAAATCCATCAATTCATTTAGACTGTAGAGAGTGCCAAAGATGTGGACATACATACGCCCAAAAAACTTCTTACTTAATCGAGTAAAACCTAAACGCATATGAACTGACCCTATAATTCCTTATAGTTATACGAAACAGATTAATCGTAAAAGACTTTAAGTTGATCGTGTACTCGAAGTCTAGAACATACATACGTCATGATCTTATTACCGGCAGCGTATCGATCGTACCGTCAACACATTAACTTGTTGCTAGCTGCCGATTGACGTCACTGTTCACTGGGTTATGAGTGTGTTCATCTGGGATATAGGTTTTATGAAATAATTTAGTATTTATTATGATGTTCCTCCCTGTTAAACCAGTTTACCAAAACGGTGGTAGAATCATAAAAAGACGCGCGTAACTGTTTATGTGATAATATGAAGAGAATGATAATTATCTGTTCTAAAAAATAACTACTGCATTTTTTTATTTTGGTTTCAATTATGAACTTATAAAAGCCAATTTTCTATGGCTACCCCCATTTTATTAATGTCTTTGTACTAAAGAAGATGGAGAAAAAAATTAATAACATATCATCTTGAAAAAAAAATACAAAATTTAAGTCCACTCACCAACAATGAAATACTTCTGTTCCCCGATCTTCTTCTGGAAGTCCTTGCCGAACACAGCCACCTGGCCGTCGTACCTGGAGCCCACAGGCTTGCAGTTCTCCTCGGTCAGAACTGACCGGTCCTTAGGCAAACACTCAATAGCGTCGAGGTACAACCACTGAACGATCGGGTGGAACTTGCCGGAACAAGCTTTCATCACCTCTTGAGCTACCACACCACCGATCGCTGCATTCATTGGGTTCAGATCTCCAGCTGCCACCTGTGTAACAGTTAATTATTAAGTGCATCTTAATTGGAATTCAGATAATGGATGCATGTTGAATGTAAAAGATAAAACAACTATCAATCACAGATATTGATTGGTTAACACCTTTGCTTATTGCTACACTCTGCAAATAACATGTTCTGTAAGAAGTATTGGATGCGATCAGATAATTAACTTATAACCATACCAAGTTATATAAAATTACAAATCAATAGAACCAACCTTGCAAAACGTCGCCAAAAGCTCCGAATTGACCTCCAATTCGCCTTCCTTGAACAACTCCTCGTCTTTCATGACCTGCTTGACATAATCCATGAAGGTAGGAACGTCGGTGTCCGACCAGGGCTTCGGGAGACGACCTTCCCCAGCTTGGAACTTGTGCAGGGCGGCAAACGCCACATGCAACTGTTGCTGGTAGTCAAACTTTCCAAAATCGGTGATCACAAATTCTGGGTTCTTTATAGAGTCCTTCAGAGGTTTAAACTGCACCTTCTTGGGCATCTTGACCTGGGTCACGATACCGCCTCTCTCGTATTTCGAGAAGGTGGTCGTGTCGCCAATGCTGAACGTATACGGACCCAACACCTTGATTTTTCGAGGCTCACACCCATTGAGCTCGGTCATGCCTTGGACCTGTTAAAACATTCCATTATTTAAATTGAGAAAATAATAATAAATTATAACAAATTGCATCATATTTTCAAGATATCCAATTATGTTCACTACAATCTATTGCAGTGTAAAGGTGGAAGTATTGATTACCGATAGTCAAGCACAATGCATTTTATATGTATGAGGCACCATAGATAGCACTACATTGCCTACATTACTGCTGCCAAAACTAGGTCAGGGACAATCCTACCATTACAATAATAAATACATGGTTACATTAGATTATGGCATGTGTAGACTTTTATTGGATAAAAATATTTCACAGGGTATTCAATAAAATATAGCATTTCACCTTCATAGGCCAATTCAGAGATACAACAAAACAATCAACTTACAAGGATAATTTACTTTAATAAAGTTGTATACCTAAACATTAAATTTCCTTATTAACATAATCTTATCATTTTTGTTCATCAACTTTCATTTTAAACGATAAGTTACCTGTTTGTATAAAATCTTTGCTATTATCAGTGAGGATTAGGTCAATGACAGGAGTTAGAACTATAGTACTGGGGAATGTAATTATGTAGCAATTGCCCGAGGCTCCGCTCGCGTAGTTTTGCAGTATTCGCAATATTTTTTATTGCTGCTCCTCTCCTATTCATTTTAGAGTATAGCCTTTCTTGCCTGTAGGCTAGAGGCTTCCTCAATAAATGGACTATATTATACTACTTTTTAACAAATCAGTACCAGTAGTTCCTGAGATTAGCGCATTCAAACATAAAAACAAACTGTACTAGAAATAATAGTCAAATATCAATGAGAAAAGAAAACTTAAGTGTTGAAAATAGGGAATAGATTGTCAAGAATCTTAGCCAGAATCTTAACCATGTTACAAGATATAATTATATCATTACATCCAACATGAGGCCACATTGTGGTTAAACAAGATTATATTTGTAACATACATAACTTCATTCATATTGCTTGTATATTTGTTGTATCATTGATTCATAATGCTTCTACTTTTATACAAATGCTTCTACTTTTATACAAATTAAAATAGTATTTACTTAAGAAAAAGAACAGTTATTTTAACATTGTATGTACAAAGTTGTGTGTGTGTACAAAAATGAAAGAATAAATAATAATTTTATGTTAAAATAAATTTCTGTACCTATACTTCTAAATATTTTTTTAAATTAATGAAATAAATAAAAGTAGTGCCAAGATTGTTAACTTTTTAAATCACAACGAAAAAAACGAGGTATGCAAAGTTTTAGAGGATTTGAAGTTGTTATGTGTAACTTAAAACTTAAAAATACTATATTCATTTATACATACAATATAATCATACTACTATGTGGTGTAAACATATTGCATCACCAAGTAAATCATGATGTCAACATTACATGATTCTATCAATTCCTAAATCTAATTGTAATCAATTAATTAGTTAAAGAAGAATGAGATTACATGAACACATGGTGAGTCCGTTAATAGATAGATCCTGTTAGTGAAAGGTGTAAAGTGAAATGCGCAATGAAAAACAGTAAAGACTAAATATTATGTACACAATAAATGAAAAGAAGAGTTAAAACATTTTTGGATCAACAAAAGACATAAGGAGGCATTTAATATCTTTTAATAGGATAATTATATTTTTCATACAAAACTCTTCATATCTATCAAGGTAGGTGAATGATAAAAGCCAAGTTCATTGATTTATGTGAAGTCATTGTCCTCGGGAGCTCATAGCTCTCTGAGTCACCATGCACTGACATGAAGTGAGGTACAGGTTCTTTTCTTAATGAGTAATCATCAATGAGTATGATTATTGTATGTGGGTAGGTGGATTACAAATCTTGTCTCTACATATTGTTGAAGCTTTTGTAATAACCCCATGGAAATCCTTTGTTGAAATATATAACTGGTTTACAATTATGACTAGACATGATGGGCAAATCATTATGGAGAAAACACTAAAAATACATGTTGAAATGAATTTGTATACAAAGATATCTTCATAAATTTGAGAAAGATAATGCAACATGAAATAAGTCAAACGTGAAGTATTTTATGATGTTTCCATATTTTTTTTATATTGGACAATTAATTGATAAACTTACCTAATGAATTTTAGGTAAATTTCATCAACATAAAAATGTACAAATATACTGTAACCAGTATGAAATAACCTATAATAGTAATAAAAGAAATAGTGTACAAACCTCACTAAAAGTAACATAGTCTCCATCCTCGAGGCCATGGCGGGTATCATCCAGACAAGTGACCACCGCTTCGTACTCATGGGTGACGTCAGCAACCATGGCGGAGACCGGGTTCTCTCCGGTGACATCCACCACGGTGAAGTCAGCTCCAAAGTCGCAGAACACCTGCGAGAACAGCCCCCGTGTATCGGCCACGATCAGAGCAATGTTGTTGGCGTGCGTGATCGCCGCCACTCGCTCTTGCTCCGCCCACGATGCGCCGGTCAGCACCACCACACTGAACTTTTTCAAAAAGTCCTCCGTCAGGGCACCAGTGTAAGCGGTAGTCGGCACGTAATGATTCAATTCGGACAGCTGTTCGCACGACGCCAGAGCCCTGTTCTGGCCCACCGAAGCCTCCGACAGGTAAAACTGTGATGATAAATCAGCCACGGTACACGTTCGCTCGTCATGCAAGGTGACAGACTTGACACCGCCGAGAATCACGTTCTTAGCGATTTCAACTCCCAAGCCCCCCAAACCCGAAATGAGCACGTCAGAGCTCGCCATTCGACGCATAGCATCGTGACCCAACACGTAGAGCTGCCTGGAATACAAACTCTCGTCTATTTCATCTTCCACACGCGCTCCATTGTTCGCCATTGCTGCAGATTTGCAACGGGGATCTCCTGTGTTTAGCTTCCGCTTTTTTGCCGGGGGGTCAACGGAATTATCGGCGACTTCAGCACTAGACATCGGGCACGAACGCGCACAATTTTGACAGAATTTTGCTTTGCGTTTTCCCACACAATCAAGAAATAATCTTCAAATGATTGCGAACGACATTCATTCGCGCTTCGCTTCGTACATAGAGTAATTCTTCCTTTTGGTGGAAGGCCCGCTTACTCACTGTCTTGAAGTTAGTTACAAGCAACGTGCACAGACTAGCTACGTGGCTGTCTACTAGCTAGTAACAACCAAAGAGTAAAATATTGTAAATGGCAGAAGTACACTGAAATTGATTATTTACTGAAGAAGTTATTGCCTTTTATTTTATACACATTTCAAGTATTATTTTCCTACTATACAAAATATTTTGGGAATTATAATCCGTTATTACTATTCACACTTTTTTTTTGTAACAACGACAATGACAACGTCACCACTGTTGGGCAGAGATAATTTGCAATAACCCTTTGAAAGAAATGCGTGTATTCGAAAAAGGAATTATTTCTTAGACAATATAATTTATAAATGTATCGACACAAAATTCTTTAATTTATGCCATAAATTAGCTTTTTGCTTGTGGCGATCTTTCCAATTAGTACCGCTGATTAGTTATACTGTAGGGTAAAAAAAATACGAGATAATTTATAATGTATGGTTTTTCTTTATGGTAACATTATTAATAATAGTTGGTTTGATACTAACTTCACTGCTAACCAAGCGCTTTCACTCCAATTCCATTCCATTTCATTCTATATTTTTATTTCATTCATCCATCACATCAGTCAGTTCACTCACCAGTTCAGTTTGAGGTCGTGTTTGCTGTTTGGCGTATGCGGTGTTTGTTCGTCGTTCGTCGCGCATTTTGACTTGACGCTCGTTTATTTTGTTGTCATGTGTTATCGAAGGTGAAGAAACTCTGTAAATGAACTATTAATGAATGCGCTAACTTGTTAATCACACGCGCGTTCGGTAAACATAATGACTGTAGTGTGAATCGTTTGTTTTGTAGAGGATTCCATATCCTTTCTTGTGTCGAACTTAGTGAGAGTCGAGAGTAAACCACAATCATGGTCCAAGAATACGTATCCCCCGTCAGGGTCCACAAGTATCCGTTCGAGATGGTGATGGCTGTGAGTATAAAATACTGTTTATTTTTTGTTTACAATGCTAATAGTGCTACTGTCACATTAAAATTGTTTTGTTTTCTTACTCGTGAGCATGACACGTACTACATATTAACAAGACAAATGGAATCATTTATCGATGAAAGCCATTGCAACCAGTGCCGTAGCTAGCATTTTATGCGTCTGGTGCGAGTTTCTATGAGTGTGTTCATGAAAAATTTTGTGGTGCTGGTCTGGTAATTTCTGGTCCTCCAAACCTTGGGTCCTATTTCTGGGCATCGTTGGCACCGCCGTCATGGCACTGACACTACCATATTTTTCTAATGCAAAATAAGGTCAAAGTATTATCTCATCCTCATCTTGAAAGTTTTATTATGATTGGGTTAAAGCTTAAATAGAATAAAATTTTTGAGTGTGCAAGAATGGGACAGTATATTTGAGAATTTATACTCTGCCCTTACCTTTACTACATGAAAAAATATTGATACATTCACAAATAGTATTAGTCACTGTAATCAAAATACGTAATCTAACTTTTGTATACCGGGTTTTTAAGGAAGTTTTCATATTTACAGCATTATAATTAAATATTCTTATTATGACCAAAATGTATTGGTACACAGATGGACAGAATGATGGTATCGGACTATGATACGGTAAAAATAGTGTGGATAGTTGTGGACATGTAAACAGGAAATATTGGCAGTCAAATGTAATGTGGTCATTGGCACTAAATATTGTTTATGTATGGACCAGGATTTAAATATATTTTGTGACAAACAGCAGAATAACAAAACTTAAAATGGTTTTATATTGACTTTTAAAAATCGCTCATAATAATGTTTTAAATCATGAAATATTTCTCAATATAAAAAGAAATATAATTTTCAAGTCTTTTGTATTTATGTAATTTATCTGTACCAGACTGGTTTTCTTCACTACAGCTCAAATCATTCCCCCATGCCCCCCTCTATGAGAAAAGTCCTGGCTCGCACAATGTGTACTCGTAGGAAGTTCAAAGAACGATGTTCTAGTATTTTCGATGGCCAATCTCCGCTCGTTGAAACGTGTACCAACAACAACATCCTTGTTAGCATGTGAATGACGCCGGTTGCTGGGCAGTGGGGCCTGGGAACAGGAGCAAAGCGCCTCTACACGGCTGATTTTGATACTCCCGCGCCGTTTGAGAGCGCGAGAGCTCGAGTTCTTTTTTTAAAAAGTAATAACGAAGAGGAATTGTCAATTGTCATAAATAAAAAAAAAAAATAACATAATGTTGTTATGATGAATTAACGAAAACTAATAACCAATTTACGAGTAATATAAAAGAGTACGATTTAAGAAATATAGTTATTAACAAAAAGCTTTTTGTTTCGTCTGTTGCGATATTTACGATCGTAACTAAGGTAGGTACCTACCTACTTAGGTACCAACTATAGTCCATGCGATGAATTATCAAAAAGAAAATAATAATATTGCACAACAATAAGTTGTTGACACAACTGGTTATGTCCTACTGGCTGTCTGTTGATGAGCAAATTACAAAAGAGTATGGTGTTTACTACTTTGGTATATTACGATCTATTATACTGTATTGCGGACATTTTAAAGAACATTTTTGTTATTATTTCTACGTAATTTAACTATTGCGTTCAAAAGTTATAGCAGATAAATGATTACTTTTTTATTAAAAAACTTCCTATAAAAAATAAAATATTAAATTCTAAACATTCATAACATTGCTCCCAAAGGAATACTTTCATCGTCCCATTTATAGTAGACAAATAACTGCGAGATTCTGAAGTTTTAAGAAATAGGTTACGCACGGGAATTTCGTATTTTTTTTTTGGGTGAATCTTTAATTCATTGATTGCGACAAACTATTTAATATGAAAGTAACATGCTATTAGTCAATCCGGTATTGAAAGATTCAGATTAGCTGGTCAAAATTAAATAACGCAATGTGGAGACGACATAGTACAAAACTATAGTGTAGTAGGCTATTCAAATATTAAACGGTGGCTACAAACAAAAGATGTGTTAATGTCATTATGTGGTAGTACTGCGACGCACTTATGGGTCACCTTGACAATTGATAACACTATCGAGATGTAAGAAATAGTAAAAATGCTAACAGGATGTTCGACTTTAGGGGCTACTGCCTCTAAGAAGGTACCGTACGCGGTGCAAAGTATAAGCATCGGCTTAAATTATCTGTTAGGAAACTATAACCAATTATTACCAAAAACCTGGGTCTATCAACTATTTTCTAGAATTTTCTTTCGACGATTCGTCAATGACTCCGTCTGACAGACTCGAGGACAAAGAAATATTGAATAAAAGTAGTCGTAAATACTTTTTAGGCACAAGCATCAGTCACAGACTAAAATGATCCTAGTTTCTATAGAATCTAAACTCATTTTTCAAGTTGAAATGAGTATTGAAGGGGACGCTTCTTGTGACAGATTTATCGCCCTTGATTAATGTCTGTCCTCTTAGTCATTTGCTGACTGGATCCTAAGTATAGCTAGAAAGTGGCTTGAGATATTGAATTTCTTTGTAGTTTGTGGTACAGAATACCGCCCAACTGGTGGTCAGGTCCCATTTTTTTAGTTTGTTCTATCATTCGTGTAATCTGAGGGTAACATAATGGCAGCGAGATTCTTAATATTATTTTTAAATGTAGCAAGCTATAATTTTAATTTGTTATGTGTTTTCGCCTGTCTCGTTTTATTGGGGATCCAGCACCTTAGACTGGTCAACTTACATTGTCATACACCGTCATGGCTAAAAGAATTGTAAGACTAAAATATACTCTCTAAAATAAAATATATTTAAAAAAAATTTAATATTTCAAAGCATATCAAAATAAAGGTGTCATTGCGAACGAAGCGGCCCTAGCGATACGTCAGAAGCAGTCTCTTATGACAATGAAGTAAAAATCCGGTATCATATACAAAAGTACTGTTAGTTTATGAGATAGTTAAATTAACTTCCCTTTATTAACTTTGAGCCGTAAAATGAGGCTTTATGTCTTTTGCGGCTACCGATGCCACTTAGCGGTATTTGCATAGGAATAAAAGTTAGGTTTAAAAAGCTAAATCAGTTACAGGTATTATTAAAATGCGAAAGAAAGTTTCCCCTTCGAACTCTTCAAAGTAATTCGAACTTTTAGACAGTTTCTGAATACATTTATTCGGTAATGGAATTGATATTCACTGAATTAGGGCATTGGATTTCTGAAAAATAAAAAATAAGAAAGGTCAAGTAATTGTGAAATTTGTTTGTCAGGACAATAAACGGCCATGGTATTGTATCGGTTTCCCCGAGAGAGACCAAGTATAAACTATGGAAATTGATTTTGGACAATGGCTTAGTTTCTGGTCACAAGACATTAATTTGAAATGAGTTGCTGACATTCGCAAGGTTGTTTTACACTAATGAAGATGTTACGCTGCATTACATGAAAGTCGACAATCATTCCACACTGAGCGAATATTAAATGAATATTCAATAGGTGCTTAATATTGGCGAAGATATTTAGCCAACCCAATTGCCAATTGAAATTAAGTTTCAGCAACTCTCTTTTAAAAAAAGGTCACCTGACACTTATGATCCGATGAGTAAGCTAACCTGTGGACCTTTTCGCGAAACTCACGAGTCTTTAAATAAAAACCCTAATAAACCAGCAAGTGATTTAAGTAATTTGCCCTAATGGGTACGCCGGTTTCTTCTTATACGAGTACGTTTCCTTAGTCGCTTACCGTGGTTTCGAAAACACCCATGTTTCTAGCCGTAAGACAAACTGTTTTCTTTTTCTACATGCTTGCCGTATTAAGCAGACGTTTTGTCAAAAAAATAACATATTCCAGAAGCATTAGCAGCAGAATTCCCACTAAAATAAGTGTCAATTTCAAATCAATTTTTTATTCTCACGTCTGTTGCCATTCAAAAGCCACAGTAATCGCTTCAGGTATGAATGATCGTTGCGTAATCTCATTCACATTCTGCTCAGTTCAAGTACCATTGTCGCAATCGGCAAGATTTAATAGCCGGTTCCTGCTCATGTTTAGCATGGCTCGACGATGTAGGATCAAACATTATTGTGCGTGCTTCGACTCTTATGTAGTTAGGTAGTCTATTGGTACCTGTAATTAAGTATATTGTTTTCCTTATCTTTTTACTAATTTTCGCTGTAACTTTGCGTTACTGCGAACACTTGGTACTTTATTGGTTTGAAGTTCGAACCTAGTATTTTTGAATTGTAATGTCCAAGTAAAATTTAGAATTTTATCATCAGTTGTTTCGGGACAAGTCTCTCAATGATGGGATTAGATCAGCACTATTTGTTGCAAAGAAGTGTACTACAACAGTGTTCTTAAGTGGCACTAGGTAAGCGTGCAACACATCTAAAAGTTTACCATATTTACGGTTCCCTTGGTTTCATTGGTAGACTATGTTAATAAATTACTTGCGTAAGGCAGATAGCTTCACGCCGTATAATAACTCTGCTTTCTTAACCAAAACAAATAGTATGATTCTTGTGACAAGTTCTATTATACGTTGCATAGACTGAAAGGTGCTGGTGCTGAAAGTGTATCGAGGTAGTGTCTTGCAATGTAAACAATTTGTCACGATTAAGTACCGTACGGTGTTGCAGCGCGGCGGAAATGAGGCAACGAGTTACCGGTGACTTGCATAATGGCCGGCTTGCGTCTGCACTGCACCGTGCACGCAATGATATCGCTAGCGAGCGTGGAACTACCAATACTTATGTCAATATTTATGTCTAATTTAGGTTTACCCATATCTGTGTCTATTGATAAGGAGGTAGCGAACTAAACTAACGTCTGGTTCATTGTATATTAGCTATGTTCTGTTAGCTTATTCAAGATGAATGGAAGCAGGAAGCGAGAATGATTAGGTAGTCTAAATTACAAGCCAATTCTTTGTTAGCGTCAACTACGCAGAACTAACTGTATCTGTATTGATGATAGGAAGACAGCGGATGTCCTACATTGTTTTACTTAGTATTGAAATCTCACAGCGTAAGATTAAAATTAACGATTAATAGTGTTGGCATTATTTTTAAATGTTTAATACAATCTGCCATGGATGTAATAACTATTACTTTCAACAATTTTCGCGCAATTGCGATGGTACAGTTGCGGGGAAATGTCTCACATTATTCGGATGATCTTCAAAATCGTCCGAATATCTACAGATTTCCGCTGGGAAATAATACGACTTAAGTAAGGTTGTATTTTTATCGCACAGCTGTTTTCTCGTCATTAAGGGAATCACTGGAGCATAGGATCGGCTCGGCAGCCGCTCGTCGTTTGTGGCCTCGCGCTTCACCGATTTCTAAGACTTCTTACAAATCAATGACTACTGAGTACATTTGTGCCAACGATAAATGACATAGTTTGTTTTGTTTTCTTCTTTAAGAGCGGTTTCAGACTAAAGTTTTTTACGCGCGTGTAAGCTTATCCATGGAAAACCGCATGTAGGCACGTATAGGCGCAACTTGTACTTGTACTCGTATAAGCGCAGACCACGAGAGTTTTTTCGTCTTCTCAGTCAACGGCGAATAATGTCAGAATCAATGTTGATACTGACACGACGCCATTACCAATTCGAGCACATACGCCAAAATGTGACAGTGTACGCGCGACCGGTTTTTTGAACGCGTATCATAGCGCGCGTGTAAGCGCGTATGCTGAAACGACCGTATACGCGCAGAAAAATACGCTAGTCTGAAACTGCAAACAATAACTTAATAGAATGAAATTCGTTACGGTTTCGGGTAGGTATATTCTTTACTTTTCTTAAATGTACTCGTACATATTTTATTTGTGCCTCGCTTAAACAAAGTAGGTAACTTTAAAATGGTTTATATTCAAGAGTCAAGTTAATTAATACATCTTAAACCATTAGCCCATTTGGACGCTACCATCCATAGAACTAATAAAATCGCCGGAACTGGAGCTGGAAATTGAAAAACATACTGAAAACACTGAGGATAATTAAATAACAATATCAGTGTATGTTTTGTAATCATGTCGTGAGCTTACACTGACACACAGTATAATTTAAGAGAGTAGTCTCAAGTATTTAGAGGTCGCTCTGACTGTGAAAGTTCCCTCTTACGACGTCTCTGTCGCTGCCAAGTAGATTTTATTCGCAAAATTGTGTTGATCCGTGTCGCTGACTTATGTATTTGTTGCGTTCAATTGGCGTACTGTTGAAATCTATCTAATAATAAGACCGTGACAAACGAAATTTCTACAAAACGTTCTGGAGACTAAATGTCTGAAACCTTCTTATTTTGGAGTCAATCTTGTCAGTCCTGTCACTAAAGTTGGAGGCCAAAATCTTGACTATTTTGTATTCCGAGAAACAGATCATTCGCAGAATCGACGATCAAAATTCGCGCGGAAGTTTTGTAAATTAAAGTATGAGAAATATTAATAAAGTCTGTCTCAGGCGGCAGTAGGTACCTACCTAAATTGCGGATCACAATAAATTAAAACTAAATGAAGAGAATCAAAAGATGGTTCAACAAAGTCTTGTACAAACTGCTCACAGTTTACTTCTAGTCTATAGAAAAGCAAAAAAAGTTGAGTGCAAAAAATTGCGGGTGGAACTATATAAAAAAAGTATTTCAAATCAAGTAAAATAATTTATTTGCCAGATAAGGTATAAGGTACGAAAGTTACATAAAAATGGTCTTATCTTAACCCATTATAAGGGCTATGCGACTACTATAATCCTATGATACCTCGTGTTGAAATCCGTCAAGTTGTTTGAACTGCAAACCGTACTAAAGGAATAGACATACATACATAGGTTTACAAAATCTTATCCTCCTTTTGACGCAGTTGTGTAATAACAGACGTGGCTGTCGGCATGTTTTACGTTAAAACGATCAATAACAATGAATTGCTAATTGAAGTTCGATTAATTATTAATTCTGCGGTTTGTTCCGATGCCGACCATCGTTGCTTATTCACACAGAATGGTCGATACTCGATAATATTACAACATATAAACAAATTTGGTAATGATTTTCCTACAATATTTTTTTTCTGCCGTCTATTAATTTGTGGTCGTAGCCCTGCTATCTAAGTTTTTAAATTAATTGTTAATAGTGGAACTATCAAACTAATAGTGTTGTCGTTATCAACAAAGGGAATTCTAGTTTAACGACAGGCGCAATTTAGATATTATAGACTGCGGATATGTTTACTGTTTAGATTTAATAGGTTAAACGCAAAGTAAACAAGTAATTTTTGGGTAAGTTTATAGTTAGAACCTTAATCTAAATAAATCAGTTTTACTATTTCTTAAACCATATTAATAGTTAATTAACACAGTTCGTCCATTTCTATTTGTCCAGTTTAATTATGACGCTCGTAAGTGTATTGGAAAAATACGTTCATGATTAAATAATGTTGAATTTAAAATTTTACTTATGTATGTATTTCGTGATTTTTTTGCTCCCTGAAACAATACGCCTACATAATTTAGTATGCCGTATGCCTTGATGAGAATGAATCGGCATTTAAAACAGGGTTATTAATTAATATTTAACCTCCGTGGGTCTCGGTGTTTGTTTACGAAGGTCCGTGGTACGATGACGCAGCGGGCTGGTCGCGACCGGTTCGCGTACCGGTTCTGCGGTCGATACACGCAGCGATCACACACACACACACTATCACAGACACACAACTGACACAGCATCCAAGCACAGACAGCCTGGTACTGAACGAGCTGGAAGACAAGTGGAAATTGACGGTACTCGTAGCTTACCTGGTAACAAGCTGACTTGCAACGCGCAATAACGGGAAGTAGTTCTAGTGTCTTTTGCCTCCTATTTGAGGAGCGAAACGCCTGGATGGTAGAGAATAGACGGACTTAAAATTATCCACTGATTTCTGGTCACTCTACCAACAGTACTGTGATTTTGACACATCTTTAATAACTCCTTTGTGAAATGGACAGGTAGATATTAGGTTTTTAAGTTTTCTCAATAGCTATCAAAGCCTTTACGCAATAAGGGGTGGTAAAAAACAAGTGAACTTCTACGTAAGTGGGTGGAAATGGCAAGTGACGTAGTAAATGACGCAAGTCGCGTGAAAACGACGCTAAACGTACCATGTGTTCAAAATGGGGATAAAGTAAAATGTAAATACCATAATGAACGTTACAAATTGCTCTAATTTGGAGAGGAAACATTAAACAGCGCTTACGTGTTTCTTTATGGAAGTGGGTACGGTTGTACTTGGATTTTCTCTCAAGGATTTGAACGCGGCGGAACATTACTTTTTTGGAAGTTTGCAATTATTAATGTTGTTCCTTACCATAAGGTTTATAATTTGTATATGTAAATAAAGGTTGGTGATTTCGTAATGATCTTAACGATTCTTTGTTAGATTTAGACCCCAATTCAGACATGGTCATTGTAGAATCAGAACAGACCAGAAATCATTTTTAATCTGTAATGAGACCTAAGACCAGCGAGCGACTGTGCCGGTTGATGTTCATGTACGGCAGTGGCCTCGTCATGTGAGTTGGCACCTGTACACGTGAAAAAAGTCGCACGATATCGATTTTACTTAATACTTCCTAATTAAATTAGACCGATTTATCACTAATTAATATAATTAAGATAACACGTGGTATGATAAATATCTTCAAGGTCTTGAATAGAGTTCGTTACATTGTATACTTTAATATAATGCTAGATAATCTATTGTTGTTATGATTCTGTATATGTGTGGTAACATCCGAGAATGTAGAAATGCTATCCCTGAAAGCGTCTGAAAGATCTACCGTGTAAGTATTAGTACTATTAATTTATACAGATTTGCAGCAAGTAGAGTAATAATGGCTACGATTATTAGGGATAAGGAATTTGTTAAGATCTCACAAATTTTTATTCCTCAAGTTCACAACCGTGGTTTCACTGGATGTATTTATATGCACCATAGCGATCGCCTCTGATTCAGCGAGGTGTGTTGTGTAGGCGCCAGAATACATAATGAAGTGCTTCAGTTTGGAGCTGTGACGCAATTCGATTTTCAATTTGGCATTGGTTTGGTTGGTGAAACAACTGATCATTGTAGTATCTTTGTTACTTGACTTGGGGTCTCCCAATCTCCAAAATTCTGCAAGTGCATTATTGTTCATTTTAAGTCAAACTAGTTGTTTTGTCTTAGAAACTAACAGGTTACTTTAAGGAATTCTAAGGGTAGTTTTATCCGTAGTGAAGACAATGGTTAAATTAAAATATTTAGTAATGGTTAATAACGCCTTATTGCGATTTAGGGGCTCATTTAACCAGTCAATATTTTTAACTATTAGTCGCTTTGACTATGGATCAAAAAACCGTTCCTTGATCTGCAATTTAAATGACGTAAATTAGTGCCCCACTACAAAACCACTTGGTGATAAGTAGCGAGGTAGTCTTGAATGGAAAGCGCACTGATATAACAGGTATTCATTCGTAATAAGAAGATCCATTATCACGCCATTAGCAGTCATAAATGTGGGGTGCAATAATAGACTGTGGTATCCATACCACTGTGCCAACCATAGTATGTGTGTATAACAATACTATGCATATTAAAGTGTAAAAAACCTTGTGCTCGTGTTCATGAGACAAGTCGTGAGACGGTCGTGGCTGGTGTGAAGGCTGCCTCTCTTGATGTCTTTGTTAAGAGTTCTAAACCAAATTGCTCTAGAAATAAATTTTAACAAGTATATCTTTTGTTTCCTACATCCGTACAGAATTTTAGAGAATTATGATGACTTGATGGATTATTTATAGCCAACATGAGCATAGAAACAATGTATTGATCAAGAATTTGTAAGGATCTATTTTGTATCAAGCAGACATTTAAGCGGTTACAGTTTGCATAAAAATGTTTCGAAATTACTTATGTTCAGATCGCGAGTTCATGTTTGTGCAACTCTTGAATACAAATCGACTGATTGACTAAGGAGGACGATTGTAGACTGCTCAGAGAGCTTAAATATTAGATATTGAAAATTTGTCTCGCAGATAAAGTAAAGAGTGAAAGCATACGGCTCGGTGAGGCTCAGCCGATCGAATAGAACCGTTATGTTATCCAATTCCGACTACACTATTACACGAAAGCGGAAGTCTCAAAGATGATGGATGATGCTGATGCTCTATTTCCCGATAATTAATTCCGTCGAAGAGAAATCATCAATATTACAGCCGCGAAAGACTGGCGGCAATTCCAAATATTGTTCGCGTTGAGACTGCACAGGCATTATACAAATGGATGTTGTGACCAGCATTTATTTACTCGATGATGCTTAGTTAAATTAAGACGCGCAGTGCTACTTACAAGTAGAGCATCCAAATTAGTCGATTAAACGAGTGAATTATTTATATTTATCGACGAGTTAATAAAGACGTACCAACAATAGAAATGGCAGCCATAATTCTAAGATTGCTGATAATTATGGTCTCAAGGTTGATAACCATTTCGCTGTAGTGAAATATGGTCATATTAAATCGCGTTAACAATCTCCCAGGTAAACCGCAGCTAGCGGGCGGTTGGTTAATTGGTGGTCCTTGCGCAACCGCACCGACAGCAGTTACATTGCGTAGCCTCTGGTTCTTCTAGCTAGTAGACCAGTGAGACGAGTGCCGCCGGATTGTGGTATTTAGGCCGCTTCAAACGAAAGTTATTCTAATATGAAAATGGTCGTAAACAGGCTATGAAATCGAAGAATTCCTGGTGTTGTAACTTCATTACTATAAACAGGATTTTCTAAGGGATGTACCCTTTTACTAAACCTGAATTTGATTTTGGTTCTGTGAAGATACCCATTCTTAAATTCAAAAGGCAGCATAAAGTGTCGATGGTGGCAAATGTAAATAACTATAATTAGACGAAATTAGCACATAGCAGCTGGTCGCAGTAACTCAGCTAAAAAAATGCGATGCAATCTCTGCCATGTTACGATCGATTGTCACGAACTTGTTATACGTAATGCGGTCTATGGAGTAGTTCGTAATGTATTCCATTGAAGAGCATTTATGTGTGTCAACGTCAATGTGATTGTTTGAATGTTCGCTGTTAGGTTTTGCGGTAGACAGTAAAAGCAATGTACGCTTTATAAGAACCTTCCCTCAATAGTAAAAGTCTGTCCTTTTTACCCTCAGGACGCCACGGTGGAATTCGACAGCGATCTTATTAAAATCCGGAGAAAAGGATAAAGACAAGAAGAGGGTTTTAATAGGAGAATAATTTAAAATAACGAGGGAGCATACAAACTCATAATTAAATGTATACTCAGCGCACGTTTGTGAATTTATAAGAAATCTCTGGACACGACGTGTTCCAATACTTACAACTTGACTCTTATCAGTCGCGTGTTACCAAATTAGAGTGACACATATTTATGCTGCTTGTTTAATTTCAACTCTTATCACATTTTGAGGAATGATAATATTTGTGCTCTGTATGAATTTAACAGTGACCAGTAAAAGTTTGGAACGTCGGATTCCATTTCAATGATTCACATGGTAAGGTAAACGGTTGCGCCTGCGCCGATCGGGGCGTACTACGTGTGGTAGGTGTTAATATGATTGGTTTAGTAAACAAATACGCATACACGTGCAATGCGCATATGTCTAACCGATAGATTAATCATAGCTATTAACTGAATATCCGGATTGAAAATAGATTTCTAGATGTAGGTATTGTGTGATTGTGCACGATGCAGTCATGTGGGAGCGATTATGATTTTATGTCAGTCTTTTATAGCAGAATGACCATCACCGTCTTATTGCCTTAAATGCTTAAATACTTTGTGAAAATTTAAAGTACAATTAACTCTATGATCCTACTCTAGTCCTCAAGTGTCTCTCTAGTTAAATAATTTACAATTATGTAAATCATATTTTTTTTTTATTAGTGGCATTTGTTATTTATTGGACGAAATAATGAGATTATTGTTTGTTGTATTAATTGCAAAATAAAGACAAAATTTTCAATGTGAGCGATTGCTAAACAGCGATTCTCTAGTGGAAATCATAGCGGTAGCCGGAATGCAGTCGCCACAAAAGAAGTTACGCTGACATTCAATTGAAGATCCCTGCATATTTATGTTAATAGGCACACAAAGGCCAGCTCCAGACAAAGGCACGCCGCGGCCTTTGTGTTCTTATAAGATAATTTGGTTTTATACACCATAATGTGCTTTATGGCCATTTATTGTGACAAATCTTATCTATAACTAGACGATGCCCGCGGCTCCGCCCGCGGAAAAGTCGATAAACAAAATATTGATTTCATCCCAAGGGAACCTATAATCGGGATAAAATGTATCCTATGTCCTATTCCTAGATGCAACCTATCTGTGTACCAAGTTTCAGCTTAATCCGTTCAACGGTTAGACCGTGAAGGAGGGACAAACATCCAAACATCCAAATATCCAAATATCCAAACATCTTTACAAACTTTCACATTTATAATATTAGTAGGATTAGTAGGATTTCCTATGACCCTAATTCTTCCGTTCAGCTATTCGTTGATCAATACAATCTTTATTTTAGTGCTTTTATATAAGACGTTTACTCGAAAATAGTAAACTGTATTAAATTTTAAGGTTTAACTAAGAATAAAAAATTAAATGTTGCTTCACATAGCTTCAAGCTGTTTCATTCGAGCTTTAAGCAGTCTGCAAGCGCGATTGTATGAGCCGGCAGCAACTGCTTGTAACTTGAAATTGCTCATCTATCTTAAGAATATAATAAAATTCTCCATTTTCATCCCTACCCTGCGACAAAGAGATATCAGAGTGGCATTGATCATTGTTCTCAAAATCCTGGCTAAAACATAGCTTATCATCAGTTATTATTTAACTACAAACAATATAAAAAGAAACAATATTTTATATACTTAAGTATATCAGTAAACTTGTACCTAGTATAATATATTCCGGGGTCGTTTGGTCAGATTAATTTTTGAGGCCAATGATAAAGTTTGTGATTGCTAAATTATATTGCTATTATATTGCTTATTTTAGTGATTCCGTCTACACTCACTCACGAATTGGATCTCGAATGAATTGAAATGTGTTTCATTAATAATTTATCCCTCTTATCCCGCCGCGGTAGATCAATTTCCTGGGATTAAATATACTCTATCATTTAATCCATGTTAAATTAAAGTTAAAGCAACTTAAATTAATTAAATGAAATCTCAGTTGATTATAATTTCTACACTTCTTTTTGGGTCAGCACAATACTGTGTAGTACTAACATTAAACCGGTTGTTGTCCATGTCCATTAATCTGGTATTTATTATACACTTGTACCTTTGAGCGTCGCGTCGAGCAATATAATAACCACGAGCGGCTTGCGTGATACAAATAATTAGCTTAGGACATTGATATTTTAATAGCGTTTCTATACGTAATAGATTCGTAATTGCCCTACAGGAGCGAGTTTCACACGTGCCTCTGCTCACATTAACGTTAATTGAACTTCTGTTATTGAATTCAATAGGATGCGTTCTTCCTTCGATTGCACGTTTTCCTCTTATTGCTTCATCGTGTTTTGCATTATTCAGTTTTTCTGTGTTGTCATTGACAATATCTAGTTCAAACGGTAGCGGAAGGAGTTGAAAGGTAAACTCGCGTTTGTTTGCACTGTAACTTTATTTTGCAAAACAGGATAGTTTTTAGTTTGTGGTTAAATATGGAATCGGATTTTCCATGTAGTATGAGAGAATTAATAAACATATTTTTGTCTCGAAGCTATGTCCTTTAGTTCATAGAAATACAATAGGTCCCTAAATCATATTTCTTTATTTCGGTTGTCTTTTACTGAATTCAATAGAATTCTTTGTAAGCCATTTTGTATAGTCATTGTTTCGTTTCTGACACGAATCATCTATCTAATCATTATGTTTAACATTCTATACTTACATGAAGTTAATTTCAATGTATTCCATGAATATCACATTGCTTCTATTTTGTATTTCAGCATCTTTAACTTCTTTAGGTACATTCATTCCTTATCCCACCAATTCTTGACTTTCACGTATACATAAGCGATTAGAAAGGACATGTACAAGTACTTAATCCTATTTGGTTAGTGGCGTACGTTGTCCACTTCCCGACTGCAAACAGTCTCATCCTCGTCCATAAACACTAGCTGTCACCATGTACGGCGGATTAATTAAGCAAGCGAGGTCGAAGCCGCTCCACGATCTTCGGACATGTCGACATCGAACTCAGTTTAGGTGACCTGACCTTTCTATAGGATGTAAGTACACAAATGCCAGAGGTCGATCATCGATTAATTTCTATCGTCCACTGATGTCGCATCTTTGTTGATTGCCTGTTAATTTGCTTAACGATTTCTTACTTTAAACGACTATGATGATTATTATTATATTCTTATCAGTATTTGCCTATTAAACTTCTGTAAATTGATTTCTTCCTACTAATATTATAAATGTGAAAGTTTGTAAAGATGTTTGGATATTTGGATGTTTGGATGTTTGTCCCTCCTTCACGGTCTAACCGTTGAACGGATTAAGCTGAAACTTGGTACACAGATAGGTTGCATCCAGGAATAGGACATAGGATACATTTTATCCCGATTATAGGTTCCCTTGGGATGAAATCAATATTTTGTTTATCGACTTTTCCGCGGGCAGAGCCGCGGGCATCGTCTAGTTTCTTATAAAGATTACATCTGTTATCGATTTTGTAACTACCGTACGTTTCTGAGCTGGAATGCTTTGTTTAACACTGGTTTAACTAAAGAGAATGGCAACAACGATACAATAACCAATACCAACCGATACAATGACCAATACCAACCATACCAGCAGTCGCCAGAAAAACTACGTGATAAATGGATAAGGCAATCAGTATATATATGTATATAAACTACGTGATAAATGGATAAGGCAATCAGTATAGTGAAAATAGAAATTTCACATTATCCTTCGTTTTCCAAAGTTTTGTTGAAATCCTTCTGTGAACCGAGGTCGTGGGTTAAAGTTGCCAAATAAATTATCCAATATGAAGATTATTCACCCATGTGATCCAATATTGTTGATGGGAAGCCGTATAACATAGTGATTGACGGATCCTCGGCTAAGCGAGGAGTGAGGACACGTCTGAAGGACTCTGGTTTTAAATTGAGGTCGTGTCGCAAGGTTAAAAATATACTATATTGGAGATTTGATTTAACTAAGTGTACACGTATAATGCTTGTATCTGTATGGGTAACTTTGGGGTTTTTGCTTTAGAAGCACGATGGAAACTCGTTTCGCTTTGGTTGAGGCTATGCGTCGTCTATTAGTTAATAACTAAATAATATCAAAATTCGATTACGTAATATCTTCTTTTAGTAGTTCTGTATAACAAAATAAGGACAAAAAATAGATATACCAAGTATTCTTTCCTGTGTTTGTGAAGTGTGTGAAGTGAGAAGACGGTTATAAAATAAGTCACCAGCTGTGATATTTATTGTGTGAAATATGTTAAGACACCTGTTTAAAAACAAGCACGGTACGCTCATAATTCCTAGAAGTCATGTAA
>LGAG01002310.1:12739-38001 GCA_001278395.1 Lerema accius
ACAACCACCCCGTGCGTACGGTTACCACGCTTCACCACATAATGTGGAAAGTATTTTTTTTGATAATTTGAAGAGTACTTTTTGACAGTAATAAAAATATTATTGCAATGTTTCTTCGATGTTGGCTAACAATAGTAAGGAGGTTGAGAGAAAAATATGAATAAAGAGGTAGACAGCTACTGTTGGATGTTCAATGCGGTCGAACATAGATACTGGTCAATTTATGTAAAAAAAAGAAAATATATAGCTGATTGATTAATAGGTGTATTTTCTTTGATATAAACTTCTTCATTACTCTAGAGAAGCTGTACAATAGAAGATTAGATACAGCTATTTCTTGTGCCAATTTTAATGTGACAGTCTGCAAACGGCTGCATATACTTATTTGTCATAGATAGGTATTATTAGATAAGTAGGATTACTGTAAATGGCAATTTAGTATATATATAAAAATTGGTCATTCCTATCGACATTACATTTATTGGCCACTTTACGATTCATCTGAAGCGTACAATCGTAATATTTCTGCTGTAAAAGTTATCGTGTTTATTACATAATTTAGGATACAACACTATTTATTTATTAATGTTGCGTAAAAATTGTTTTCCTATTCAACAAGTGCGTCATTGTCACAGTATCCGGGGTTTGCGAGACACTCTTAGTTTCCCTATCGAAGCTGGTCACCCCGCCACCTACCCCGGGGTCGGGTCGATGTGACCGGGAGTGGGGGCTCGCACCTTTTGTTTAGGACCCCTCCCCCGTTCATTTACTAGCACAACTCTCAATGCTGTTTGCGAACGGTTTAGGTGCCTAAATGTACGGGGAAATGTCACGTTTTCACTTTTAAGGCGTACCGGCCCATTGTGATGGAAAACGCAGTACTCGACGCGCTGCGGGGAACACTCCAAAAGCTTTCTACGCCTGTAACGACCGTTAAAAGTAACAGTACAAAAAGGAAAGTAAGGACTGGCTTTGTTATAAAAATCGACAACGTTAAGTACCTACTGGCTGCTACACGAGTCTCGCTTTATTGGAGCACCAAATAAATAATACATGACTATGATGTTAGTCGAGAAGACATATGAGTATTTAGATAGATTTTTACGCATAGCGTAATGAACTTTAGCTACATTTGCAGCTTGGTATTTGAACTTAAAAGGTAGAAATAATGGTAGGTACCTATGCAATGTAATTTTCGATAATTGATAGATATTAGGTGTCACTTTTACAATTTTTTTACTATTTCAAGAGTAAGAGAAAATCTACACGCCTCGTATGTACTTTTGGTAGGTTTACACACAGTTTAAATTCAGCGATAAACATATTTCACTAATACAGAATTCATTCCGTAATTTTTTTTTCGTTGGCAGTATCGACTCCATAAAGTGTCTTACGCAAAAAAAGATTTTTCAGATGGGTAGGCCTACTTATAGACCAGTAGGTAGTACTACCAACATTAAACTAGATATTACCAGCTAGCCACTTAATAAAATGTTATTTTTTGATACAATGTCGTTGCGTGTTTTATTATTACTTTTATAAGACCCTGAAATCATAGCTGAGCTTCCTTTAGTTCTATTTTACTATTTCTTTTTTGCAATTAAAAACATTAGGTTTATGATGCGAACTTGGCTAAAACCGTATTGCATCAAAATCAGGTATCAGCTTGGCAACTATAATCCTAACTACTTGAAAATTAAACTTTTTCAGAAACGACAATAGAAGACGCGTTTTATTGGTATTTATTTTCGCAATCGTGTGACGCATAAGTTACATAATTTTGTAATTGCGTAGGTGCATATTTTTATTATTTTTTAAACACTAAATTAATCATATTGAATAATTTTTACCATGCTTACATAGGTTGGTACTTAAAATATCTATTATTTGTTTACATGATGACATAGTGTTCACATTTAGCGCTACGGGCCTGTAATTTCTACCGATATTTAATAAATAGGCAAGTACCTACTCAAACTTCTGGTACCGCGACCGGGGCGATCTAAAATACCAACAGATTCGATTCTTAGATGGACTATTTGTATTTCATAATAATATCAGGTATCTTATACAGGTTTTCAATTGCTACATATTTAGGTAGTACGGTTGATCTTGTGACGGTTGTTTGATGACAATAATATAACGACTTCTAATTGCTAATTTTCGTTACTCAAATATTCCTCCCGCATTTGCTAAATGGTTTATTTCTGGTAAAATGAAAAACTTAATACCTACTTAATAATAATGTACCTACCTGTAATGATATGAAAAGTAAGTAGATTAGAAAGCTAATCATATTACAACTATAGAACTCTACTATAACAACAACAGGGCCGACAAACATTTGGCCGGTTATTATTTATTTCTTGCTACGCTTTGGGAAACATGTAGGTACCCATTTACAATAGAAAAAAATAACTAACCACACAGGATTTAGGAAACTTCACGTATTTTTTATTTTATTTTAGAACTGCTTGGAATAGAGCAAATAGGTAATAACAACATAACGAGGTTCCTACAAAAATAAACTTAATATCTACCACATTCAAATCTATCAACTCTTACCTGAGATTAACGAAAAGAAACGCACAGACAGATTGGTAAAATGATAAATAAAAAATGAAAATAATTTGTGATCGTAAAAAGTTAAATATTTAATCCGTAAATTTCTCCCGGGCACAACAGAACTGTTTTCAACTTTAGCCCTGGAGGCGTATTGCACAAGTTTGTTACAGAAGAAAGCTTGCCAAGTCGTCGCCAAGCGAAACTTCTTACGAAATGTGTAACTTTTAACGACTCTACAATTGCCAAGTGAAGTACAGGTAAAGAAAAAGCTTCTTTGTAAATAAAACATTATTTATATTATTTCTTAAATACCTACATCACATAGGTACGACCTAATGTAGGTAGGTAGGTACCTAACCTAGTATAAAAAAATATGTTAATTAGGTAGCTATTAAAAGTTTTATTTTTATAATGTTTATCTACACTGATTTATTTAGGTAATTTAAAATCAAGATTTAAAAAATCGGCAATCATAGTTCAATTCCGATTGTTTTTATGAAACTAATGAATAATGTAAAATTAGATGTTTTTTGTATTATCGATATGGATATGGATCTATCTAACGGTAATTTGTATATTGTTAATAAATAAAATGTAAATCAATCACCACAAAAAGGTGACTGTATATGTGTACAAAAAACCGATCGTACAGCAGGGTATGGAAAAATCTGAAAAAAAAAATCATGTCTCCTCGGTGGCGTTAATCGATCGCATGGTTGACGCATAGCGGGTGTTAAGCCACGCCCACATTTCACACGAAAGGTGATGATTGGCCGGAGCTCCGCGACACACACACACAGGTGAGTGCGTCCACTCAACCCGGTCACGGAGCACACACGCGTGAAACTCGTGTCGCGCCGATTAATTATTTATTATGTCCCGACACTTGTGACGTGACATCCAACACCGCAAATGGATTTGTTAATTTTATTTCGATGCGAAATATATCAATTAAACTGGAACGTTTAACAGAGTACGTTACAAAATAATAGAATGCTAACCCGGAAAGAATATGCAGGGAGCATTTAAAGTTTCGTACGATTTTCACCATAGATACCCACGCCAAGCACGACTAATTATTTTGGTCCAAGTAATATAAAATAAAAGAGATTGCTACGGGTCCAGCAAATCCCTTTAACGTAGGTAACCCTAAAACATCACTCGAAATCTAATTCTCATTCCATACAATTGAACGCGCAGATGCGCAGTATACGGCTTCAGCCAAGTCGTGGGCTAACAAAGCCGAACAGTTGTAATGCACATTGGTAATACAACTAATTTTACGCGGCGGGCGAAGCAAAAACCCTCATAATGGGATAAGCCCGTTTTGTTGGCGCACTGATCGACAGATCTGATAATTTGAATATGGAAAGGCATCCGAGCGTAAGCGTTGCTTTCAACATTCAGAAAACGTTACTTGGACTTATTCAGTCGGGAGATTTTAACGCGATAACTGTTTGGTTTCGGTCATTGAGACGTTGAGCTTCCGATACCCATTTTAGGTACCTATATGCAACGTGTTCAACAGAAAGCCCGATGCCGCGATGTTAACTCAGTTGATGAAGATACCATAATGTCTTTTGTGTAGGCATGTGTGTGAGAAAACTATTGTAAAAGTAAAATAATTATGTTCATAACTGTCTAATGAATTCTTCATAAAAAATAATAAAATATAATAAAAAATTGGAGCAGTGTTTTGGATTATGCTCTGAGCCTCCTCAGTGATAAGTTTAGATCTTAGCCTAATTGGTTCAGGTCATTATAAGATTAATATCAGCTTACCCAATAATTTACGGGGCGTCTTGTCCGGTGTAGTTGCTGGGCTCAGTTTTCTAAACTTCTTCACAGGCGTTGTAGACTGGTTCTCGGTTTCCATTTTCGCCACCTCTTCTAAGTTAACGTATACAAAAATATTAATACCTAATAACATTTTTAAATCCAGTACTTATAGTATCTAAGTGAGGATGCAGTGTAGGTAACTGCACCAGAGACATCGACAAACCTCGATTAGGACTATAATTATGTAGGTAGTATTGGATAGTAAGTTCTGTTAGTAATAGGTGTTCATGAAAATATAAGCAGTTAATTTGTTAGTGAAGAGACCGCGGAAGTTAGTAGGTACTGATTATTGCAGGTTACCTTGTGCTATGATTGTGATAGTAGTACAGTTAGTAGGTAATATTAGTGTTTATTCAACTTGTAGTTGATGATCAAAACATGATGAGACAGTTCTCGTTATTTGATAATGTGTCTTTTGAAATTCATCAATAGAGCAGGGACAATTCGTGAAAGACAAAATTAGATATTTAGTAAACAGCTAGCGGAAACCGCTAACCGCCCCTCCTCTCGGCTTGTCAACACAAAGAACTGTAAAATCCGTGCAATTTGTACCCTCTGCTCTTAGCGTGTACGGTATATACTTATTGATTTATAGCAAACACGGCTTTGGCTTCGGGTTTTAAAAAGCTAGGCGCGGCGTCACGCGGCTATGTGCCTTCGTTCGTCGCCACACAGTACACTTCTTGTCGATTTGACACTGGTATATACGATTTTTCGGTTCGGCGGCGGTGTGTAAAAATGCCGTCTTGTCGTAGGCACGCCGCCCCTCCCCAGGCGACATTTTTACAAGCGGGGGAGGGGGAGGCCACCCGCGGACGCTGCCGTCATTTCGTTGTCATCCAGAGGCTCCTTTTTGCGCGATCACAGCGCGAGCGTCGGCGTCGACAATACTGTTCAGTATTTTTATTTTTTCGAGAAGAAAATGCGAAAAAAAAATTCCCGTAGAAAATCACGAACAATGCTGCCCTTCGGCGAGATTACCGCCATCAGAAAATGAATGCTTTGTTAGATTCGTCCAACGGAATGTTTTCAGTTGTTACATTAGTCTTGTCATTTCCATTAGACGGCGGCTTAGCTAGGCATGAGGAGTTACCGAATACCAGCCCCCTGCTTCATCCACGTTTCAATTATGAAAAGTGCTTTGTTACCTACTGTTTATTATTTCCCCTGCAAATGAATCTTTGTCGGTGTTCCGCGTGAATTAAATGACTGTACCTAAGTACAAGTTTTAAAAGCGAGACATCTCTGAATGGAACTTGGCAACAATAGGTACCTGATCTATACTTTCTACTTCGCAGTTGAATACAATTATTTGCATTTATAATCTACATAACTACTATTTTTATAACTGTCGGTATCGCTAATATCGCTGAACATATATTTAAATATAAAATACTAAAACACCTGTTTGTTACTGAACTTCTTTTTAAAGATTGTACAACTTCTAGAAACTAATATTCAGAACATGAACAAGATCACTCGACAATCCCAGAATTACTTAGATCAAATAGCATTGATTGCCAATAGGCAATTGGTAATAACCAACAAATGCTCTTGAATAAGATTTTATAAAGGTGGGGTAAGACTAACACACGGGGCAAGACCAACACTGTCTATTATCTCGATACGTATAGCTTAAATACGAAATTCTTCCAGTCTGTAAGATAGAACAAACGTAAATGTTCTCGGCTACAACACACACATGTCGTTTCTTCAAGTGCATATCGAGACAATAGACAGTGTTAGACTTGCCCCGTGTGTTAGTCTTACCCCACCTTACCTTATTAGAAGATGTACCTACCGTGGAGCTGCAAATGGGCGGATCTACCTAAGGGCTTTTTGGTATTTAACCCAGGGCCCAAAATTATTAGAATCGGTTAAAGAAGTCACTTTACCATTAAAAAAAAAATATTTATATCAGTCGATATTTTCCTGATACCTTTACTCTGATTAAAACTCAAGGTAGTATTAGCCCAGGGCCCCACAAAGTCACGATTCGTCCCTGGACCTGCAGATAACAGATATACCAAGCAGGAGTTTCAAATCCCTTTAAATCCCCGAGGACGAACACTCGTGTCAGTCAGTGGTCGACTCGCGTGCCGCTTGCAAGTAATTGAATAATTTTTGTGGTAATGAAATGCGCAGTGGAGCGTCGTGGTCGCGACGTCACCCGATATTCCCATCTTGATAAAGGGTTGTTCGGTATCGCGCTCAACACGAATTCGAATACTATTTTATCCCTTTTAAACAGCGGTTCTCAACACTGACATATTTTTTATTGACTGCAGAAAATATGGAAGTCAAAATTTTTATGTATTTTTAAAGAGTCACATCAGAACGCGACCTTACATTTAACCGCCTTTTTATTTATGATGGCCTTTACAAAATGGCGATAAAGGTCCTAGGATATGGGTATCAAATAAAATGAAAAGCGAAACAAAAAAACATAAATGAAACGATATTAAAAACTTGTCTTAGGCTAAAATTTTTTTATTTTATTTACTTTCTTGTATAATAAGTTAAGGATTAAGTCCTTGTGTAAAAGATACATAAGTACGATATAATAAATTCTAAAATTGTATTGTATCGTAATGCAGATTATAAAATAAGGAAGAAAACGGTATTGTTCCACTCGAGTGAGCTTTAAATGAACTGAAAATAAACAAATGTTTGAGCATCGCTGCTACTGACGCAGGATAGCTTTTCGATAACGTTTATTAAGCACGGAAATTAGAGATTCATATTTCGTGTTTAAAAAATATTGGCGTCGTGTCGCTACCTGGCACTTCGGTTCATAGTTATGGGGAGTTAGTATTATGGCGTTGTATTTTTACGATCGGAAGGACCGATTTCCGTTTTTAGAAACCACCTTGATTTTTATTTGTTTCGCAAGGCTACATTCAATGATCGTATTCTACCAAAGCAGTTATAAGTCAGCTATATCAAAGCCACTAGTGCTATTAAACTGACAGCACTGCACGCACTTTTACTACTTATAACAACTACACGACCTGCGCTGTGTTCGAAATTCAAAAATAACTTGTCATCAATCGTGTTATCAGAAGAGCAAGATTATTTTCCTCTTTTGCAGTTATATACTTTCATCTTATTACTAAATCTATCTTCGGGCCAGAACACGCTGCGAAACACCTTTTCAAGCTGTTTAGTAAGTTTATTTGTTCATGTTCTCAAATAACACAAAAAACAGTTCAAGCGTGGAATTGACATGATTGGCAGCGATGCGCGGTTAAAGACAAAGCTTTGTGGTTTCACCGAATTGTATGAGCGTCACATTACACCAGTGCTTTGATTCGCACGCGCATTCATAAGGACAGCTCTAAGGATCCAGAGACTTTGAAATGCCGCAATTGCCGCCTTGGCTTTATAATCCCTTTTTTAGGTTTTCTTCTGCCTAAAAACTCACCCATAAACCTAATTAGAAATAGGAACCGTGGTTTATAAGAAACGGTATTTCATCGTGTTATAATGTCCCAAGAAAATCTTCGTATTGTTAAGTTATAAGATGATTGTTATGGAACGAAGATTACGCTGTTAATGAATAAATAAATGATGTTGAGGATGATGTTGGCGAGGATTGAAACTACTTTTGAGAGCACTTCATTTACCAAAATATAATGACATCTATCGCTAAAATATGACGATATTAAGAGCAGAAGAAAAACCTCTTAAGATCGCGCAAAAGACGTTGAGCTCACATGAATATGTGATGCTTCCGCTTACAAAAGGAGGATTATTCTCAGAAGTCATAATGTAGATGGTAAAGATAATAATGGGTCTTCTATAAAAGGAAATACTGCTAATGAAGCAGTTTTTGCCGAGGAATAATAATTGTGGCATAAAAATCTTAATTAACTTAATGTACCTATGATTTCTTTCTCTCATTGGTTTTTTTTATGCTTTCTACGACGTAAAACAGAATGGAAAATATTGCAAGGATTATAATTTTTAATAACGTAATAGTTAATGAAATATTTAATAATTAGAAATTAACGTTTACGATAATATTAGTAACCACATATCCAGTACTATTACGCTACTTAATAACTAGCTTCCTAAAGCAACTGAGAAGAAATCCCATAACGGACCGAGTATTACATGACCGAAGGAAATTAATAACCAATAATTTTAGAACAATCATACGGTGCGATATTGAAAAGGGAACAAAAAACTTTTTTCGATTCCGGAGCCGAGTCTCGCACAAAGGTAAGGAAATAGCCAGTTTCAGCGTTCACAAAGGGAATAACATTAGGCGACCACAATGGCGCTTGGAAACGGGGAGTGGGATAAAAAACGGATGTGTCAATAATTAACTGTGTGATTCGGGAGCTCAGAGCCGGCGGCCATCGATTCCGAGCTACAGAGCCGGTTTATTAAAAAAAATAACGAACATGTATTGTGCCGTACTCGGACAAAAGGGGCGAAAACGTGAACGCTCGCCCGGTTTGTTTTCGCTGCTCCAATATTGGGGTGAAAAATATTACACCCCCGGGCGTGTATGTGAGAACAAACTGCCTAATTCGCATGTGCTCCTGAAACGATTCGCTTTAGCTGGGGTGAACAGAATTTGAATTGCATATTTGTATTTAACATAGCCGTCATTAGCATTCCTTTAACATTTTGTCATGTACTAAGTTATTTTTGTCAAGCATTAACCAATTTTATGTAAAACGGGCCCAACCAGCAAAACTATTAGAAATGTTGAAACGCCATAATAGCAAAAATCGTCTATTGTGATGAGAATTGTTTGAAGGTAAGAAAAAGTAGGGCCGGGAGCACTAAGGGATCAACCAAACTACGAGAGTTAAATAAGAACAATGTCTGGCTGAATTTTGTAGTATATACCTATACATACCAAAAAGTTACTTTCCAAAAATACTTTGTAATTGTTTATAATTTTTATATCCCAGTTCAGTTCCGATTCTGATAAAGTAAGAACAAACTGTAGGTACATTGATTTTATGATTGTAATCTTAAAATAAGAACCATCGAGTCCGTAGTGTTAAGGCTTCCGTAAGTCTTACCTAAGTTAAGCAACTACGGGTGTGGTCGGATGATCACTAGTAGTAAACATTTTTGAGCCCCCGTTAGTCGTCTTGGTTTGCTTTTTTTCTAAATCTGAAATATTCTGCCTTATTTGCCAATAACTCGAAGGATGTAATGTGGGACCAACGTAGAAAATTAAAAATTCAATTTTGTAGTGAATTGCACATGAATTTAACCAAACGGCGTGTCAGCATATAATAGGTAATAAGGCTGCATAATCGCGATGGAATCGCAACAAATCCGCATCAATGGTCCCCCACGCACAATTTGAGCCCCCGGAGGATCGGGAAATTCATCTCACTAATCCACCGGGCGGCTGTGAATAGTAAAAGTGATGGCTCTATTCATTGCAGGAAGCGGGCTGGGGTGGCAGGCGAGGGTGGCAGGGTGGCTGTTGGAAAGCGCTAAAATTTAATAAAGCCCGACTCGCCGGGACTATGGACAGCCCTCGCGATTAATTACGCACAAGAGGCTAGTAATGATACCTACAAACTCCTCTGTAAATAGGGACCGGGTGGGCATAGTTTGGCGTTTATCTATAATTCATGGATGATACTGCGTAGCATATTAATGTTTCTGTTTGATATGGGTGGATTATATTAATTGGTGAGGATTATGGTATTTTCACAGATACGAATAATTCTCCCTTATACATGTACTTATTCCCTTTTGGTTTTTGAGAAGAAAAAACTGGATGCGGAGTTTCGGTTTCACTACTTATAAGTACGTGGGGAAATTATTAAACTATTTGTTTTTGCCTGCATTCGATTTTACGTAGGTACTGTACATACTCATGTGACAATATCACACAACCAGGCATATCTAATTGGCTGGTTATTTATTTCAAGCCACAAGAAGGTCATCAAGTGAAAAGCAACAACCGTAGGTACTCCGGCCTAAGGTCTCTTCCACTCATCCACTCATGCATGGCTTGACGTCGTCATTGTAAAACCTCGGTCGAATAGGTACGGAGCGAAATACGAGGTGGAATCTGAATAACAAGAGGCAAGGTAGCGCTCCGAGTCGAGCGGTGACAGAGGCAAGTACCCGCTAATTGCCACTTCAGCGCCAATTACGAGACGATACGCCTCGCGAGACGCGCAGCATTGCATACGGCTACGAGCGGGGCGGATGCATCAGCGTTGGCGTTCTTCAACTTACATATACTTATACGACAGGAAGCATCAACCGATGGACTATACAATGAAATTGTTAGAATTTTCTCTTGACTATTTTTGCTTATGTGAAGTTTGTTAAGGACATGATACCTACTGTAGAAGAGTTGGGGCTTTCTATTTATTTTACAAGAAATTTCTTTTTATTCTAATGTTTATCACTGAAACGGAAATAGCGAGTATGTAAAATGTTTGACAACATAGTCTTCAAAATTTCACCGGAGGAGTCGCCAATGCTTTGCTTTGTTGGCCTCGAGCAAGACCTTGGTGGACCTCTTTTTACGCATGTTTTGATGAATTCCATGTCTTAGACCTACGGAAAACTTCAGAAGGAAGCTTTTGAGCCTGATCTTGCAAATTGAGGATGTGATATCAGGATCGACTCGCTCGTCTTCCTCAGCGTGTCCTATCCCTGACACTGAAGTGTGACGCGGTTTCGCCGGCGACGAATGGAGAGCGAGCGAATGTGAAACGGTCGGAGTCGGAACACTCAGCCGAGCGCGGATTACGAATCGTGCAGCGCTCTTGACGCAAACGAGTGTAGCTAACAAAAGATGTCGTTACCTACTCCGAGTGCACCTACCTGCACGAGTGAGCTGTTGCCACTCCAAGTACCTACAGTTGGTATGTATGTTTTTCTTGCTTAGGTACGTATACTACCTTAGGTACTTTAATTTGACACCCGACGTAGTACGTATCGTTATCATTATATTTTTACACGATTCTGCCAGAATCGATAGTATTTTTGAAAACAATTAAGTATGTATGTAAGTATGTAGGTGAATAAGTTTTTACCATCCTCTATCATCTCAACAGCTCGTCGGATAATTACATTACATAAGACATGTTATTGGTTTGTCTCCGTAGTGGGAGTGACATAGTGACTTTTTAAATATGACACCTCCCACCTAAATTTTCTTTTAGCAGACACGTCAGACATCCCATTGAATGAGAGTTTACTTTGACAACGACAATTGCCAGGGATAACGAACGAGTAACGAGTCTATTTGACATAATTATTCATGGTCGAATTTTGACCACAGACTGGGTCTCTAGCACATTTAAAAAAATGCACTACCTAGAAGTATAAAACATAATTCGATGTCGAAGTCTATCAACAACCGACTTCATTGTTTACCACTTAAAGAAGCATATTTAAGCATTTATTTGTTACTTTACTGCTATGAGTCGTTGGTCAAAAGGGACCACTCGGAAACGGACCGCGGTCCATTTTGTCCACATGCGTTTTTGAAGTGGTCGATTGGGACCAGAAATTCAAAATGAAATTGTATAGTCGGCACAAAAATCAACATGCTGTGTTTGAGATATTTTTACTTTAAATATTAAGGTTAGCTTCTATTTGATAATAACATTACATTTAAGTACAGTAATATAAATAAAAATTATTAATAATAATAAATAACTAAAACTGTGATTTTAATGTGGTTCTTAATAATTATTCCATTTTGTGATTTTAAAAGAAATAGTGATAATTATATACTCTAAATAAATGTATGTTTATATTTAATTAATGATAAATATTTTTTTTCGTAGCCAAGAACATTCTGTTTTATTTTAAAATATTTTGTTGTTTTCATGCAGGCTGTACAAAATTTTGCAGCAAACAATAGAATTTTTGTAGATACTTATAAGTGGTCCGTTTCGCCCAAAGAAAAATATTAAATTAAATCAACAGGCCAAAAAGGACCGCGGTCCGTTTACCGAGTGGTCCCTTTCGACCAACGACTCCTATCATATTGTGAAAAATAATGTTTACGAAGCGAAGCAACAGTGGCTTAGGTAATAATAATCTTCGTCATTTATGTTTCCTGCATTACTAACATAGATACTCATGCATCTAAACCAAATATCGTATAAGATTATCATCAAGAGTCATGCTAATGAAAGGACTGAAAGGAGCTACGCTTGGCTGGCAATTATTCGCTTTTTAATTAGAGAAACAGACCACATACATCTATTACACGGTTTCCGCTCTGTTCATTAAGTAAACAGCTAAGCTAACGACGACGCGGAGGGAAAAATAAAATCATAAAGGACGACGTTCGCCGCCAAGTGCCTACTCTAGAAAGTCGAAGTGAATTGTGCGTATTTCTACATACCTTATACTTTCAGCATTATGTGCATAGAAATAGGGTTTCCTATCTTGCTGGAGGATGTACATAGGGTGCACATGCTCGTATGCTCCGCTAGCACTTTGTGTTCGCCCTACAGCACTCTTTCTACGATGTATTTTAATACTTGATGGATGCAGTAAAGGGTGGGGACCTAACTTATTTTTTACATTATTACTAACGCAATCGCGATGTCTACTTTCTGTCATAGTTCTTTTGTCTTTACTATTAATGAGAAAGCTACATACCTATTGTTCATGTTAACAGAATTCATCATTCTGCTTATGTTTCATCTTGGGATACGGAAGAGGAACCCATACATGATAATTTCTGCCTCGATGGGAATGGAACCCAGGGCACGTTTGAATGACATTCCGGCTTATTAACATTGTGCCATGTGGGTCGTCAAAGTTAATAATAAATAGGTACCTATTCAGATGCACCTACCTCACATCATTTACTATGCCTATAACATTATATAATAAATATCTTCTAAGTTTGTTTGTTGATGTATCTAAAACATAATGCGGAGAGCAGTAGCCCAGCGGGATCAGGTACTAGGCCGCTATCGATTGCCATCGGACCCTCTTACCACCCGACGATATTCATGAGGGCACAACGCATATTAACATACACAGAGATGGCCGGGATAACTAGAATGAAAATAACTTCTTGGTTACTTAGAGTAGGTAAGTTCTTTCTTATAACCCATGTCGTCTTCGCGACGCTTCTGACACGGACATTGATTATGAATATATTCCATATTAGGACAAAACAAAGCACTTGACAAGGAGAGGTTTATGAGAGCCGTAACGTCTTTTACGTATTGACTATTAAAAATTTATTTGAAAAAAAAATTAAAACGATGAATCCAGTATCCGTTGGTCTTTAATCGTCAAGGGGACGAATTAATTTCAGCAATTGATGGAGGGCTTAGGGGCTACGACTCCGAAGTGAACCCCAAACGGAATTCAATTATTGATACCTCCGACTGAGCCCGCGCAAACGATTTGCGTATATACGAGCGAGCTTCGTAACTTTATATTACTTACCCAGTTGTTAGTCTCTTAGTACTTCGTATGAAGCACACAGAACTGGGTAACAAAAAGGAATTTTACACTATCAAACTGGTATCTAGAAGCTATCATCATATCGAACATATTATTATTATTATTGATAATTTTAAAGCTATTATACTCTGTGAAGTGTATTTGTATAAAAATCTGCTAAACCGAAAATTCACACACGATCCATGGACTGTAAAAGAGCACCATCAATCTTAAAACATTATTTGCTTTAAACTCATTATTCACCGCCATAATATCACTTTCGGTATCGTGTTGCATATCCATTTCACATACGAGCTATTGCGTCGCACAATCGCGACACGGGAGGGTGTTACCCACACCCCTGTGTCAGCTACATACACCCTTACAAAGTTAGCCATTCCGTCGGATAACAAATCGCCACGCCATAAAGGATCTTACGTGGAAGTATTAGAGTCGACGTATTCGTGAAGGTAGTTCGATATGTGAATCTACACGGTGGCAAATGTGTACATAGAGGGCGCGCCCCTCACTGTCACAGAACAAACATGGCGGCGGCTAACGAGGTTTTTGCGAGCGGCTCTCGTGAACGATTTCGCGCCTAATTTGGACGTAGTACGTGGAGAGTGCATCGTGTTTTATTTTATTCACATGTACGAGCGTGAGGTAACTTTGTACGCTTAATATCATTGGCGCATAACGTTTGAAACTCTGGTATTACGAGTATATACGAAATAACTACTATTTATTGTTGTTACGTCTAGATTTAACAGCTTATCTGAGTATTTGTTGGGGAATTTAGATTAATATACAATTTTTCCTTCTAAAGACTTTGGGTTTACCCTATTTGATTTTGCTATTCCCTTCAGATACAGAAAGTTTTGTTAAATTTTCATCTTTAGGGATTGTGATGAGGCCTACGTACGGGGAAAGCACAACAACACTTCTATGATATACCTACAACCGATCTTGAATGAATTGATTGATTACATAAGACGGAAAGGAGATTTATCTCCAAAACTACTGGACCAATTCAGATACGGGTTTAATAAAATATGGGCATGGTGCTAGTGCTAGCTAACTCGCTACGAAGCACACTGGTAGCGTTTTGCAATAAACTTTTCCATTTATCTTTAAACCCGGTTAAAGCGATTTAGCTTCATATTTTCTGTATGATTAAAGAATTAAGAGATGAACAATAATCAGAATAACTATTATCCATTTTCTTTTTCAATGAATAACATATAATATGTATTACTTACTTACTTATACAGAAAACTAGACTTCTAACCGAGGGCGCGTTGTTTGTATTGTGGTAAATGTAGTAGAGTTAAGCGCCGCGGGCAATATCGGCCGACATAGCTGATTGCCGGGCTTCAGGGATAAAAAGGAGATAAAAAAGAAATATTCAGCGTATTGCAGCTATAGTGCAGATTTAGGTTCGGTTTGGTGATATTATGTCGACGTAAGTATATTGTTTTAAATGTAGTCTACTAAATCCTCCATTTTTATAAATTTTAATAATATCTCAAACTGTGTCCATACAGGGCTATTTTGAGAAAATTCTGAACCTAAAAAAGTTAGGCGCAACAACACGTTTTACATCATAAGCTACTCGTAACAAATTAGCAGTAGGTATCACGCGATACAAAATTAAGTACCTTAGATAATAATAATAGATACTCTTTTAAGACGTAGTAGTAGACCTGAAGATACCTATAGGTATGTGGTATCTCGCAGATTAATATACTCGTACATTGAAAGCGGAAATGGCGTATCTACATTTTACATGGCCAGATAGGTATCTACTATCCAATGTTTTGGCATTGCCTTTCGTCAGTTAGGTCTGAGTGGGTTCCCGCTAGCCTCGGGCAATCCTGCAAGCAGCAGCCGCCTACATGTACCTGTCTGTTGTGTGTAACTAAACATAGGTTCATATGTACTATATGGAATGGAGAGTTTAGTTAGCCATAGCCCGATGCCGTTTCAGCTAATAATTGCTAAGATACCCACAGAAATTTTATATCTAGATGTATTTTTCACTTTTTGTTGTGACTATTCTTTGTTTAATGTAACTGTTTAATTAAGTTAAACTTCGTGCGTAGTAAGTTGTTCGTAACGTTGATTAAAACTTTGTAACTAGAAAAAAACTTGATTGAGGGCAACGTAACTAAATTTATTATAACGTAGCTTATAACACAAGATTGAAACAGTTTTTTACAGCTTTACACTATTAGTCATAATTAATTTATTATGAGTAGGTAGATATCAATTACTGTATTTTCGAAACTGTTCTTATACCGGAACTCCCATATATCGTCTAGCTGAAGCTTAAACGAAACTTAACAACGAAAAAAATTAATCATAAACGGAAGAAGCTGTCGAGATGTAGGTACGCCATTTTAAAATGAGCTCAAGAACCTAAGCCTCTGCAATTCAAAAGACCCAAACGGGGTTTAAATTTGTACCTCAGGCAGTTCATAAAAATTTGGTGGCACGAGTAATATCGACAAAGAGGTTTGTTAAAAAGAGCAGTTGCCTCTAACAAAACGTTATTAAATCTCATTTCAATGAGGATAAAGATGTTTTGAATGGTGTGCCCATTGTGTTGCTTCGACATGAAATGTTGGGCACTTCGACATCCATTCACGAGCGCCCAATGCCAATTCATATAGCACTTTAACGAACATTTTAACTCGCAAAATATGAAATTCAAATACACAGAAATCGGACGCCTGAATATTTTTAATTTTATTACTCTTTAAAGATACGCGCCTTTTAATTTTTGTAGTGAGAACTAGTGTAAATAATCGCACCAAATGTAAAAGTACAGTCAGGTAATTAATTGATTGATTTGAACTTGTCAATAATTTTTTGACAGTATTGTAAAATGTTCAAGTTATTTTTATTAGATAACGCCAGATAGAGTTGTTAACACAGAACTTTAAGAAACAGATTGTTTTAGTAGTCAGTTTCTTCTTTACCATAAAAGGAGACAAACAAAATTTACATTTATATCTACCGAAAAGTGAGCGCTAGAATTAGTACATATTACAGAGAATAATCAATAGAAACTGATATGAACTTAGTAACTCAGCATATCATATTCAACTTATTGGACTAAACGGTACAAATATAAGGCAACTCAATTGAACATTTTGCGGCATTTATGTATTTATCGCATAAAGCGGCACAATAGAAACAGCAATCTCTCGAACCCACTGCAATGCGAACGGTTTTCAAGCGATTAGCCTCGGGCGTTGATACTGCAGAATAGGATGAAAATGTCAAAATACAATCTCTGGTGACAATCTAAACTGCTACAAATATAAACATACAACGGAACACATAAAATTCGACTCTATTACAATGCAATAAGGATTAGACTAATTCCCGAGTTAAGTTGGCGCAGTAAAACGCATATAAAATTCACAATAGGATTTGTCTAAGGGACACTAGAACTTGTTCATAAGTTTTTTTATCTAAATCGAGTTTAATCGTCGTGATTGTACTTCAACAATGGAGATCAGGCACAGAATGGCTCTTGTGACATCGAGTATTGTCGAAATGAAAACAGGAGGATATTTTGCTATTTAGTGAAATTTGAGCTCGCCTAGAGGACAGGGAAATCGATGGAATACGTGTTCGTTCGATCACTTAAGAATTTTAATAGTAACCTCGATGGGTACTTACTGTGAAGCTATTAAGATTTTAATATTCACTTTGCTTCCATTTAACTTTACCTCAGAAGAGAAATGTTTTAATCATAAACACTAGGGTTGCTGAATACTATTTTTTAAATTAATATGTCTCAATTTTAATCAATTAATCAATAATATGATCTGGTTAAAGAACAATCAACGAAGAATTATAAAATTTTCATGAAGTGTGTCGTGGAAAGCTACAAAATAATTATATTTTATGTCTGAGGTTATCACAAGACATCAATTGGTACTTAGTGTGAGAGAAAATGCAATGCGATCGAAACTGGAAATCTTCGTCGCCAAAGGCAGCTCCAAAGATTTCGAATAGCTATTCTCTTATTCTTACTTAACGCAATGTATCCATACCCGCAAATAATAATTGGCCTACCTCCACTTGCCTCGGGGGATTTTCGGATTAAACTATACTACGATTACAAAAAAAAGATCAATTTCTAATATTGTCGTTTTGCCATGGTGCGTTTATATTCTTTATTTGTCCTGCCATATTTTTTTCAATTCAATCCTTTTAATAGGCAATCTTTAAAACATCATTGATTCTTTATCTGTTTTGTTATACTATTTCGCAATGTCTGTAGTTGACATGGCTATTGCACAAGAAAAAAGGGTAACTAAGTACCTTCACGATTCATAACAATGTAACACATGCATAGTATATAAGTACTAGCATCATCTATAAACGTGTATATCGTTAGTATTGCAATAGATTTCAGAAAGTACGTAATACAAAACCTTATAACAGACTTAAAATTCGGCAAACATTTAAAATGTTACCGCCTACTTTCAAAAATATGTTTATCTCGTCATTAGGAACCCGTAGTTAATTAGGCTGCTAACAGTTCCTGCGATATTAAAACGCATGAGATAGTTTCGATAAAATACGTCACTAGATGTGCTTTAAAATCAAATAAAATGTTTTGAAAAGCAATCGTAACAAAATTATATGTTACTATTAATTAACATTATTTACGTTAGACACCTATAGCTCGTTTTTTTCCTCGTGATTTAAAAGGTAAACAATCTTGGCACTACCTACTTTTATTCATTTCATTAATTAAAAAAAATATTTAGAAGTATACAGAAATTTATTTTAAAAACATTAAATTATTGTGTATTCTTTAATTTCTTTTAATTTGTGTCTGTCTTATTTTTAAATCGAAAATTACAATAAAAAGACACTGTTAGATTGTTTACCTTTTAAATCACGACGAAAAAAACGAGGTATAGGTACGAGTACATGGTTTATACATTTGCCTTATTAGCATTAAATCTGCCACTCACAGTAGGAATAATACTCTAGCCAAAGGACAGCTCTCTTGGAGCTCTACATCTCTCGCTGAGTGACGTAAAGGGCTCTACAAATCAATTTCCTGCCATACCTGCTTGCTCTACCACTTGAGTAATGTAATGCTGTGTAAACGTGCGCCATTGTGCTTATTTTATGTGTGTGAATATTTGGTCGCTTATGTATTATGAGCACAAACTATCTTCTATTTTAATAATGATTGCAATCTAGCTAGATACCTACGTACAAATTTTTTATGCCGGCACGCTTTTTAATTGATATAGAGACCATTACATAAATATCCATTTGTTTATTTTTTTAACGTCAACATAATGTATGTAATATACAAACATTGTTCTGAAACATATTTCATGTCTTAATAGTTTGGTTAATCTTCATAATTTTCCACGTCACTACTATTTTTATATACCTTTCGACAATTCTCATCACATTGCACAAATTTTATTATGACGGCGGTTAAAATTTTTTAATAGTTTAGCTGGTCCTTTGAAGTCTCGATCGGCACGGGTCTCACTATTATATCAGTGATCCTAAATCAATTTCGGTCCCTTTAAAATGAGCAATACTTTATATGAAATTCGGTCTAGCCATTTAGGAGTTCAGTATATTAATGACGCTTTGTTTTGCCTCTACTTCAGTAGGGTTTGAGGAGCCTAACTCTATTTCTTCAGCAAATTATACAGACGTGCTCAAACAAATGCATACGCCATATAATTAATGTCACAATGAAGTCGACGTTCACAAAGCGAGAAGCTTATAAATTGCATAGCACATGGGGCTAGGTTGAACAACATAAGCGAGCGTTTGTCCTCCTAAATAAATAACCGACTCACTACAAACATTTCACATGAGACTTCAAAGACATGCGAGCTTGACACTAAGCACTGCCCGCGTCACATTCCCCTCTTGTGTTCCTTTTGTAATATCTTAATTCACACCCCAAGCGTTTTGTGATACCAAGGAAACTTACATTTTAATCCAACGCACATAGAGTTCTAAATATATTGCTGAAACTTATTTTCGCGGTTCTATTGAAATGTTAATTCGTTCGAAGCGGCCATTGAAATATCTACTTTATTACATCTTGAGAAGGCAGATTTCTACGTGGAGAACGTTCTTATTTATTAGGGGTGTGTTGTTAAAAGCAGTATGTTCACCATAGGACTGACGGTACTCTTTGTAATTAATACATAGGACAGCGTCATTGACATGGCGGATTGTCAACAGCGAGACAACAAAGGTTTTTGTCAAGGGGGATAACAATGAATTAATTAAGCGCCAACGGGTTTTAATTTCAATATTGTTGTATACCTACCTACGAAAGAAATAGGAGATTGGTATAATATGGATGCGAAGAACAAAATGTAGCTTTGAATTTTTCAATTACGAAAATGTAGGTAGGTATGGTATAACCATATCATACGTGTAAAAAATATTTTTATTGTTATTCATAACAAAAGGCAACTTGTAACGTGATATGTACCTCATATTACATTATATTCAAAATAGATTATAATTATGACAGAGATAGCTGTAGCTGTATCACCTTTTATTTAGTTTATATATCAGGTGTTTCACAAGGATCATTATTGGCCATTATTAGAAAATTAAAATATAGGTTTAAGAGTCGTTTTGCTACTACGAAATCAGAACTTTACATTTAGGGCTGCCACCTAAATTATCGTCCCTGGACAATACTTTCACTAGCCCCGGACATTTGGGAACAGTCTTGGGTTTCTTCCGGACATTTATAAGAAAAACTGTTAAATAAAAACAAATTCAAATATCTCTCGGTCTTCGTCAAAACATGAGTAACTGGAATGTGATTTCCGATTACGAAGAAATGTTTAATTCATTATACTTTTCTCCCCGGACGCTTAATAAAAATCTTGCCCGGTCTCCCTCTAACCTAGGACAAGTAATCTCGAGAAACCCGGACGAATAGCAACCCTACTTAGGTGCACTGCGTGACGCCCGACACGCAAAACATGTTTAACGACAAATTACCAGATTTTTTTTATAATTAATAAACATCAATTATAAATTAATAGAATACAGATTAACAATAATAACTATTATAAAATTAACAACATTTAACTGCCAGTTTACCTGTTACTCAACTTGTCCACAACCACATTTCCGCCTCACTGTACAGTGACGACGCTGACGATACAAGATAGTCCCAATTTCTTTGATTAGATGGCAGCACTTTGCTAACAAAGCGAACGTTAAACTTCAAGCAGTTTGTCGTTTGTAACATAGATGGCGTTGTGCTCATATTTTAGAAACAGCGAAACGCTAATGCCCAATATAAAATTAAATTAGTTCCAGAAGGCTAGAAAGAATCATTATCGGTTGTAGTTCAGTCAATGCAGGCGAACACCCAACTTAAAATTGGTCACTGCCTTTGGATACATCCTACTAATCCTACTAATCCTACTAATATTATAAATGTGAAAGTTTGTAAAGATGTTTGGATGTTTGGATGTTTGGATATTTGGATGTTTGGATGTTTGTCCCTCCTTCACGCTCTAACCGTTGAACGGATTAAGCTGAAACTTGGCACACAGATAGTTTGGATCCAGGAATAGGACATAGGATAGATTTTATCCCGTTTAGAGGTTCCCTTAGGATGAATTATACTGTTCCGCGGGCAAAGCCGCGGGTATCGTCTAGTTTAAACATAATGAAAGGACCAGCAATGCGTTACCGGCCAATAACTACGATACGAAATCATAGTAAAAACCTCTTTAACTTAGATTGACCTACTAATTTTTTGTACGTCTGTAGCAGTATGGAACTTGTAGCGAGCTGACAAGAACAAATACAACCATAAATCACCAATCAGTATACATTCCTATAAATTGTCTTTCCGCATTCAAATTTACGAGCTCGGCGGAGGCAAATTTAAAAAACGTAAAAACAATACTAATTCGAAAAACGAAAGGAACCAGTCACGAACTTCGTAATGCAAAACGCGGCAAACGCCCATCATATTAATAGATTGACGTGCTCAAAACTGTAAAATTACCATTTCGAATATGACAGACGAAAACGGCTTTTTTTAAATAAGGATACGTTCAGAAACCATTAGGGGCGTAAGACAAAGCGCACGAACCATGAACGTCCCCGACTGTATCATAATATTAATGAGTCGTAAACAACCGAAAAATAATGAAGCGGACGAAATTATGCATTTGGCTTCTACATGAAGATCTATAAATATTGGAATGTAATGGAGTAAACCTGTCTATTTCGTCATTTATAGTTAATTTTAAGAAACACTATTTTAATTCACTTTGAGAAACAGATTCTTTTCAACATCTGGAGTATCAGGAATACCTTCAGGTGATCTCAGAAATTCCTAACTTCGTGTACTTCGCTGTTTATACAAAATTGTTCGCAATTTTTTTATCTCAATTTATGATTCGTATCTTAAAACATTGGTTCACGGTTTTGTTGATGAATAAATGTATTCGTTAATCGTTAACTGTTACAAAACATAATTTGATAACCTCTTATCACAATATGCGTAGGTAACTACTAAATTTTAGCTTTTATAACGCGGACAAGCCCGGTTCGCGTAATAATAGTGATCCATACGAATAGGCACTTTCTTGTATACATTTTTGAATTTCCCTTCAGAGGTTTACGCATACCACTAGGGCCGTTACTACAATCTCTTAAATAATTATTTTCAATACCTTACTACGCTGTAACAATAGGCATGACGACAGAGTGTGACGACATCCTTTTCCGTAATCAAAATTCATGATTACTATTAACGAACAAAACCTTATTTCGGTAGTAAACAAGAGTTTAACAATATTTGAAGCAAATTTTCTAATATTGTTCATTAGCGCCCGAAAGAATTTACCAACTGTGTCATGGCGTCCGCTCTGACGTCACGCTTATGTAAACAAAACATACCTACGTCATTGATACTGTCGTCATGAAAAATATTATGGCACTAATTAAAGTGGTCAGTAACTTAAAAATCCCAGCAGTTACATTGAGCAGTGGAAATAATGAGTTGGGCAGTAAAATAAAGTGTGGCAGTAAAACATGAGCAGTACTAAAAATACAAAGTGCCAGTAATTTAATCATAAAAGGAGCAGTCCAATAAGTTACTGGGCAGTAATACATGAGCAGTAATTTAAAACAAATTGGCCAGTTATATTGGGCAGTTATTATAAGCAGTTAATGTGGGCAGTTAAATTAATATTTTTAAATAATGAAAAGAATTCGACAAAAATCTCATTGTTAATGGTCTTTGGTTGGGTTAGGTTAGGTTGGTATGCGCCTCTGAGGCGATGCACGGGGTAGTTGGACACCTCACTACGCCGTGCAAGAGACGAGGCTGACACCGGGCCAACACTAGTGCGGGGCTGCGGAAGAATTTGGATTCCCGCGGCCCCGCGCGCACGTGTAAGGAGACACCGGGGTGGTTTTAGCCGGTAAGAGTCCGGCACTCCCCTCCGCCTTTCCCAAGGCGGAGGTAGTCCATGAGGATTTCCCCTCGTTTAAAAAAAAAAAGAAAGGTTAGGTTGGTATGATTTTATTCGTTCGGAAGGAGGAAACCCGCGTCAGCGGGTTTCCGACGACATCTGTGACATAATCCAATTATACAATAATGATAATCGTGTAGACTTCAATTAAGTGGGCAGTAAAATTTATAAAATGGCATACCAAAAAGTTAAGTAAATAACGCGTTATTTGACGAGGAACACTAAAATGTGAAGGTGTGTTAGGTAAGGGTTAGGTTTAAATTTCGTTTGCCCTATTAAATCTTTATTTTAACCCTACGAGTTACTGCCCTCAAGTTGCTGCTCACAAGTTACCGACCAATTGCAACTTTATAACTAACTGCCCTCTATTAACTGCCCATTTAATTATTTTACTGCCGAAAAATATATTTATTAATGATCGTTTTCATTTATTTTACTGCCCAAACTTTACTGCCAATGTCATCAATTTTACTGACCAAAATCGAAATATATTACCGCCGCGTTAAACTAGTGCCAAATATTATTATTATTACTGAGTTATCTGAATGCGGTAGGACTACCTTCGTGTAAAGAGGTAATAAATATGTTTTGGTCACTATATCGACAATAAGGAAAAAATATGTATTTACTACAGATTTGGCCATGCGTGTTATCAGTACAGACGTAAGCTTGTTTTAGCAATTACATGTCCTGTTATAATTTTGGTTTGTATGCATTGTCCCCTGAATTAAGATGACATCGGTTATACCTATTTGTCCTATCTAAAAGTACCGTAAGAGATACTTACCTACAATTCGTATATTTTTTTCTGTTACTTCTAGGATTGCCGAATATTGACTTATAATATCCACGATAATTCAATTCAAGTTATTTTCTCTTTCTCTTTTCATAGCGAAAAATACATTCCTAAGAAAAAAAGATAAAGTAGGTATGTAATATGTATCTATTATTCTTGGACAAAGGAAAACAAGCCATTCCGGGATAATCAAGGAGTTTCTTGCCATCTGGCATCCCTATTTACCTCATACAATTTTTCCACCTTTTGGATGACTTTTATTTGAAAAGGAGTATGAAACATTACCCATTACAAACATTAGGGCATACTTATTACGATACTTTATACTTACTTACATTTTAAAATGCATATTGAGTTGTTTATATTTTTCGATTTTTGATGCTATTTTATAGATTTTCTCATTGAAGTCGCTTCGTCACTTTTTTATACAACTGTTTTATTATATTACGAGCTGTTTCCCGCAGCTTTGCTTGCGGAAATTATAGTTTTGCGGTGATATTTACCCCCTTAAGAGTTGATTAAAAAAATCGTTGAATAAGGTTCTTCATCCTTTTCAAGCATACACCCAAACACGAATTAGAAACTGCTAGCTTTAAAATTTGGTTAATTTTCATACAAACTTTCATCCCTTATTTCACCCCCTTATGGGTTAATTTCCTATTTTTTTTTTAAATACGCACTTCTTAGCTTAGTATCGAAAACCTAAATACTAATTTGCAAATTGCTTGCTTTAATTTTTTTTTCATACAAACTTTCATCGCCTATTTCCCCCCCTTAACTGTGGAATTTCCAAAAATCCGTTCTTAGTGCTCCCCTACACTCTAGAAGGAACCTCTGTGCCAAGTTTCATGCTTCTAGGTCTATCCGTTTAGGCTGTAGCTTGTCTGTCAGTCAATCAACATTTTTATTAAGTACGAGCTGTTACCCGCAGCTTTGCTTGCGGAAATTATAGTTTTGCGATGATATTTACCCGCTTAGGAGTTAATTTAAAAAAAATCGTTGAATCAGGTTTTTCACCCCTTTCAACCATAAACCTTAACACGAATTTGCAAACTGCTAGCTTTAAAATTTGGTTAATATTCATACAAAGTTTCATCTCTTATTTGACC
>LGAG01002310.1:38420-61933 GCA_001278395.1 Lerema accius
ATAATAATAATTTTAAGGTCACTCAGTTTGTGAGCGAGAGTATTATAGTATAAAATTATAATTTAAAAAAATATAACCAAATTCAAAAAAGGTAACTGAAAAGTACGAAATAGGTCGGTGTGGTTTTACTATGATAACTATATTGCCACCGCCCTCAAAAGAATTTCTATGTCCCTAATCAGTTATTTCGTACTTTTCAGTTACCTTTTTTTAAATTGTTTTTTTTTTTCTTAATTATAATTTTATTTGAAATCGGTTAAAAATAAAGATTATTCGAATTATACTTTTTTTTGGTAAAAAGAAATACAGATACGTAATTCTTCTATGTGTATTTTAAGACGTGCTATGTGCAGCCAATATTGTCAGCTCAGAATGTTTGAGGAGAGCATCGCACATTTCATTTCCAAGTTGGAAAGTTAAAGTAGCTCCCACGCGACTGTGCGGTATAGTTACGAGGGAGTCGATGGGACGTTTAAAACGGATTCAAATGTTCAGTTTCACTTCATCGAATCAGCATTTCGATGTTTAAAATGAATTGTGAACACGCAATCCTTTTAAATTAGATAGTGTCAGCTAAAATTTTAAACAGATACATTTTCGCCAACTGGAGAACGACATAGAAAATGTCAATTTTTTAGCTGTAGCTACCACCACACAGCTACAGAATTAAATAATCATTTTAAAACTGCAAAATAAACTTATATGAAGGACAGGGATTCCAATAACAAGCTAGAGCCATCTGGAGAAAAATTCTGGATCTTCGTGGTATTTTTTGCTTCCTAATTTAACACATTGTCAAATGTAATCCATATGGTAACTAATTAGTAAAGGATGTCCATCGTCCATAGCCAGCGGTGACCGGAATAAGAAATATTATTATTTTAATAAATCTTAATATAGACATGTACCTACTGATATAAAATTATCTTCGCCACTAATATACATACACCTAATCGAATTTCTTGATGTTATCACATTCAGGCACACATTATTACAGTAAGCCGGTGGCAATATTCTGTTAATTGTCCACTTTGTGATTTTTTTACGCACCTAACAACAATAACTACAATTTAAATTATACTTTACATACCGTAATTAATTACCTCTGTCTAAAGGGCCTATCCGATTTACTAATTTGTAACCAATGGAATTTTACAGTTAAAATGATGATCGAGCTAATTATTGTTTTTCTGCTTCTAATATTATGTAAGGTAATGTCTAACAAAGAATCTCAAAATAGTATTAATTTTAGCGTATTGACCAATAGAGTGCACATTCTTAGTAAAATCCACAAACAGTTGCCAACCCTATAACTTTATGATAAAGGTTCTACCTACTGTATTCCAAAGTAAAAACTAAAAACAAAAAAAAAATTGACGAAATGAGCATCTAGCGTACAATTCCGTATAGGTATAAAACGATTCATTGTCATCGTTTTCTTGTTAAATTACAATTCAAATGCGATAGCACACGAAAAACTGACAACAGATTAAATCGGTTCGTAATCGGTATATTTTTATTTCACCGTTTGGAAATGAACGATCGTTTAAATATTCCAAATGCGGTTACCCTTTTGTCACGGAATCATGCTTTCCGTGCCGATGGGAGCAGCACCACAATGTGTCAACTACAATGAGCATAAAGATATAAGATAGCTTATCATGTTACCAAGTGTTTTCGTTCTGCATACTTATATTATGCACTTAAGAAATATCAATCAATAAAGTTAAAAAAAAATACAATGTTGAAGATAAAATATTTCTAGATAATTATAGAATATTTTTTGCTCAATTTGAGTTAAGCGCGAATTTGGAATTGAAATTTGGGATATATCCACTGCTAGATATCTTAACACTTCGGGTACAGTTATTTTCCTCGCCTAGCATCCCTTCTGGTATAAATTTGTATGCAAATGAGGCGGCAAGGAGGTCGCTCGCTTGCAGCAGTAATCGGGCGACAGCGTCATAAATAACGTTTACGATTCGACGACATCGGCGGCACTGGCAACCCTTGCTGGGGATATTAACGCGGCGAGGGATGATCTTGAGCATTGATGTATTACGTAATATAGTTTCTTATCCGTAAAGTTACAATCATTAACTTCCGACGAAAAAGAACTGCCAGCGATTCTATATTCTAATACGCTGAATCTACCGATATTGATTAATTACAACAAACAGCATCCTCCTACATAGTGATTCTTTGCTGCACAGAAGACAAGTTAAAATTTTTAACGATTGATTTGTAACGTAAGTTGTAGTTAGCCCTGCAAGTAAATACCACCCTAACATTACGCTTGTACCATCGAGTATCTTTGTCAGATTATACTGGGTGCTAGGTACATGGACTTCAGCAGAGGGCACTTAAAGGTGAATTCATACTTAATATCAGTTGTCCACAATACCTTTTCAAATGAAGACTGTCATTACAGAGTAAAGAATTGGAACTCAAATCAGAACTGCCCGCGATTCAGCAAAACAAAGAAAGCTACGCCACGATTGACTTGTTAAAATTTCTGACACGTGGGAAATTGGGCGCCAAAAAAGAATAACTTTCGAGGCAACTGACGCACGTCAAACCCATATGAAATGCTGACGACTATTCTCACCAGACGTCACCCCATCGTCGCTTACTAAAAAGTCACCAAAGTTAAAAGTTGAAGCAAAGTTTAATTACAAAGCCATTTATGATGCCGTGACTGCTAAAAATTTAAAAAACATAAAAGAAAGCACAACAAAGAAGAGATAGTTTCTAAGATATGAATATACTCTAATCGTACTGATTTCATTTTTTTTATTACTCTTTTAATCACTATGTGTACCTACTTTTAAGGCGTATTAGATATTAGTTTTTTTTAACAGAGTAATTTTTTACTTTTTGTCGTAATAAATAGTTTATTTTACTAATTTGAGCAAAAAATATGTGTAATTCGAATTCCGTCAGTCGGTTTTACGAAAAGATTTTTTGAGTGAAATAAACAGAACTAGTCGAGACGGATTATGTGCGTAAATAGATGGGTTGTTCATTTAAAAATCCAAAGTCCCCGATGAAGTCCTTACTGGCTTAGTGACTATTATCATAAAGTGCTCCCTTATCGTCAAATTTTATAAACGAGATTTTTGTAAAGATTGTAAAACTGTGATGTTAATATTTAATTCAAATATTAGACATGAAATACGTAATGGACCGTATTGATAAGTCCTAGTCAGTGATTGACTGATAAATGATGCTTTTGTGTCATTCATTTTAGGTATTTTATAATGAGTTTTAGCCCGCCCAACATACCTATTTCTACTCAACATAAAGGGTCCCAATACAGCACGACATCTGGATATTGAAAATTCATATTCAAATATTCTTTATTTGCCATACATTTGGTGATACAAATGAAAACTTTGGAATTTCTCCGGTATAACTTATAGTGCTTACAGGAGTACAGTAGGGTACAGTACAGAAGTACAGTACGCGTGAGCATGGATTTCGATGTATTTAAACCTTCTGTTAAAACTGTCGCGTGCCATTACAAACGCTTTTGTATATAAAGTTTAAATAAGCTTAAACTAAAAAAGTATAAATACAATACTTTTTTATGTGGATTGGGTATGTGCAGTCTGCAGTACCTACGTCAAACGCAGTTAGAAAAAATACAATAACCTTAAAAAAATACAGGGCCTCAAGGCCCAATGATACAGACAGACGTAGTAGTAGAGACGTACAACATAATCAACAGTATCGTACACGAATTTGACATCTACATTATATAAATTGTAAGGTTACAGCAATATCCTAACGGAAGTAAAAACGTGCAGCTAAATTATTGTGTCGTTGCGAAGGAAAAGAATTGGGAAATTAAGTAGGGTACCTACATATTGGTAAACCATAAAATAATCGGTACCCATTTTTAGGATTCATAGGGTGTCTCTACATATTCTGTGTATTCGGTTTGCAAAATTTTAATGCACCTATACTAGACTTGACATGCATGCATGACTAGACACGCTTCTTTCACGAAAATTGGCAGGTATGACTAATAATTTTATAGCCTTTCTCACACCCACAAGGGAGACGAATATTTTGATACCTCATGTGTTGAATTGAAATCCTTCAAGCCGCTAGAACTATAGTGTGCCAATACGCTGAAAGGCCACATACGATTAAAGGCATAACCCTCCTTTCAAATTGCGAATAATCTTATTACCAAATCGTAACTTAAAAGGTGCAGGAAACCGTCCGAACATGTGTAGAGACACTCAAATTGTATTGCATGCAACAAATGCATTTAGCATCGCTAAGGCGTAATTTTCGTGTAAGGCTGTTTGCGACTGTTGCGCGACAGTCGTCGTATGATTTATAGGCAGCCCTGTCGGCCTAAGCTATCTGCCACACGCAAGCACTTGTGATCAATTGTCGCTTGTACATTGTTGCAACTTCCTACCGTTAGGTACGAGTATGTACCTGCTGTCATTTATGTATTTGAAACTTTTGTTAGTGGTTGTGTTCGCATCAAGTCGCACAAACAAGTAGTCGGTACTCATTACCTGACAGGTGGAGGTGCTTAGGGTCATTACTAGCTATTGTAACACCGATTTTGAAGTTAAGTCTTATATAACATCGTTGTGACTTGAAAGTCGATGAAAGGAAAAAGCGACAGTTTTCGTTTCATCAAGCATGGATAGAATGAAACTTCGTCAGATCGAATTAAAAAAAAAAAAAATTAATAACGATTTTCTTAAACATTTTAAAGCGAACACTCCTTCGAATGGGAATCTAACGATTACCTACGATCAGAACTAACCTGCACCAACAGTACTATATACCGCGGCCCCTTTACAAGGAATTAACAACAGTAATTTTTTTCTCCATAGTACTACCCGGGGCCGCACCTTTATCATGCAGTAGAAACAATGAAAAACTTTAATTTTAATATTATCGTAATCATTTCATGATTGCTATCAACGCGCCGATAACGCGACAAAACGCGCCTTCTAAAACGCGTCCCACTTGCCTTTCTATCGACAGTGTTAATTTGTTTTATACTCTTTATCTGTTAATTGATGAGATATTATTTATGTGTTATAATAATTTGATATCATTAGCCATGCAGTTTTCGAGATGTCTATGTAAAAGAGTGAATCATTTGTAAAAAATATAAAAATGAGAGATGGGCCGACTAGGCGATTGCAAACTGGCGACATAGTCGGCCAGGCCAAAGTTGCAGTTGAATATTTAGTATAGTTACTATAGAAAATTAAAATTGTGATTCTAAAAAACGTAGACAAGAAGTTCTATAAAAGTAGGTATTTTGAGGGATTTAGTCATGTTTCTTAGGCTGTGGACTCATAAACATACTCATACTCTCAATAAATTTCCTCCTTCTAGCATAGTTTGGTAAAAAAGTTCAAATGATGACATGAAGGTAAAAAGCAAAATGGCTTCTGTCTGTTCCCTATAAATATATTTTATAGTGATTCATAAATAAATATCAAGTGACTCACTCTCTACTTTCTGTTGCCAAGCAAGAGTCGAGCAGAGCACAGCCAGTGTCTTGCCAGTACCAGTAGGACTTTCCAATATGCAGTTACTCTCCTTTTGCAGTGCGCCTATCACCTAAATATTTACATATTATAAATATGTATGTTGATTGAAGCCCATGCTTATTTAAGGTTTAAAAAATACCATAATTTTGTCTCAATGGGCCATAGTAAATGATATACTGCAAGTTTCTTAATTAAATTAGTACATAAACTGGCATAGTCACTGATCTCTTAAAGTTATCCATTAAATATACAAACAGCTATTGAATATCACCAGATAGGTCTCTGTATACAAAATTATATTTGATCATTTCATTTTATCTCTAGTACATGTTTAACTTATATTTTTTTAATCAATTATAGACTGAACACCATTTAATATATCAAAATTTATTATAAAGATAATCACATTTTAGATATTTATCAATGGCTATGTGAACAAAATTTATGATGGCGAACAAAAAAGGAATGTCAACTTGCCAGAAGGAAAATGATTTCAATACTGCAGTCAAGACAAAATATATCAACAAAGCTAATTAACATGAAAACATATTTTTCAATACATATGCCAGTCGCCATCTAATAGTACCTGTGTTCAATCTATCAAGGCAGACAATAGAACAATGAATTTATATTATTACTTCTCGGTCTGGGTGTGTGCCTATAGTCTATTAGTGTGTTCCATATCACCCTTAAAAGGGAATCCTAGTATGCGGCTATGAATTTATTTATTTTGGTAATATAATTTTCCTGTAATGTTCAAATGCTTTTTTTGTTTCCCAGAAACTATGTTTGATTTAGCATCAATGAAAAAAAAACACCACAAGCTATTCTAGTCTCTAGTATGATATGAACAGTACAGTAGTACAGTTCAAGGTCTAAAATGTTGAGGAGTAGTTAAGAATGAAATTGCTCATCATTACTCTTTTGGTTACAGTTAGAATTGGTCACAACTGATGTCCAAACTTTGGTACAAAACATTTTAATATTATTATTGCTATATGTTTAATTTTTTTGCTAGTTTGATGAGAGACAATTATATTAAATGGAAGACTAGACAAAACTTACCTTTTGCATAATAGCAACTTGACAATTATAAGGATTTTCTGGCAATTGTACAAATACTCCTAAAATTTGTTTTTCATAGGTTTTTTCTGTCGAGTTTGCAGTAGATGTAGAAGGTTTTACATCACTGTTTTTGACAAATTTTGTTTTTGGCACCGACATTATTGTTAAATTATAATGTTGTTACAGTTTCCCGCCTAAAATATTTCTACTTAATCATAAAAAACTTGTTATTTTCATTATTTGCTGCTAGGCAGCTAAATACCTGACTGTCGCCTAATACGCAACACCAGATTAATAACTCGATTTAAACGAATTCATAATGCATAATGTGTGCCGGTATTATCATTTAAAACACCACATTAACCTAACACATTTAACAGAACGTGTCCTGTATTTTTGCTTCCGTTTAAATTAAAAATAGCATCGACTTAGTATCCACGATCACTAGTCTACTGTAGTAACAATTAATAATAATAACAACGAACGAATTGAAATTATTAATTATAATAATTTTAAAATATAAACTCGTGTCAGTTATCAGTACGTCAAATTAGGCAACTGTCAAATTGATTGATTTGATTGACTAAATTTGACAATGACAACATCGGAGTTTTGACATATTATACAACATAGTGTAATTATAATGTTGTATGCTCTGTGGCATATTTAATTTATAAAATTCTAAACGTCGAGATCAAATAAAATTCGTGTGTGGTAGCTTAGATCCCTGGCAAAATATTAATTTTTGATACTTTTTGGAGTGTCTTAGATATTATACGATTTAGGTACTTCATTTTCGTTAAATTGTCATTTCTGTAGGGTCGCAAAAAATAGAAGTCTTCCTGAACTAATGAAACGTCTTGTTTTTTATGCATTTAATTACTGTGATTATTACCCTTAGAGTATTTAATACTCCAAGTTATAACCTAAAAAATAAGACTGGATGAAACACGAATATTTTTTATAGAAATTAAAGTCAATAGTAATTCATGTTTTTTATTTTTTTCTATACTACACTTTTCGGTTACTTTGTATAAACCAAGGACAATATTCTTTTTTTAATCATTATATCAAACTTTCTCATTTTTTTTGTGCAGGTGACCGATCTGTTTAGTGACATAATCGCCATCTGAAACATAAAAAAGTTGATAAGATACTTAACTTACAGTCAATCGGGGTAACTTTGACAGAACATCGTTAAATTCTTTTAGATAACTTTTACTTTTGATAGGTAAGAGACTGAAGAGTTTACATAATCTGTGATCTTACTTTCATTTTCATACCCTCAAATTATTTATCGCTAAAATAATCATATAATTGATCAAATACTGGCAATTTTGTTGTGTGTCAAAGTTACCACCCCCATATGGGTAACTTTGACACAGATCAAATTTGTTAATGTTTTTTACCTACCTTGGTAGCAGCCAAATTCTGGAATTATCTGAAAAGTTTATTACTAACAACCAAACACAGTTGCGCGCGCCAATTTCAAAATAGTTTTTGAGGTAGATGTTGTTTGACAGTTTCTTTTTTTTTGAAAGAGTTGATTTACGAAGTTTGTTAGCAGTGTGAATTGAATAAATTTAATGTTATGCATTAAATATTACCAGCATAAAAAATAAATAAGTACTTTGTGATTTGGCTGTCAAAGTTACCCTGTAAATCAAAGTTACCCCGATTGATTGTACCTATAATATGTAAAAAAACATATTTCTCCAAAAAGTTTAAATTGTGTATCTCTGGGTATATCATTTCAAATTTATAATTTATATTCATTTTACTAAACGACCTAATTAACTTTTTTTCTTATGAGATACTTATAAGTATTATGTGTTTATGCGATGGCCGAGTCAATCTACTTATTTAAAATGTTAAAGTTTCTTAATGTTGACATGGTTACTTTCGTTAATTATTAGGTTACATAGTTACGTAACAACTTAAAACAGAAGGTTCCTTAAGCAGGGACTGAATATAAAATAACCGACTTGGTATCACCTAGATCTCACAACTTTTTACGGTAGGAGAACAGTAGGTACCTACTGAGTGTGAGATTTGGGATTTTTTATTGTTTTTTATGGGATCTATTTAAATAAATCTATACCTTCTACAAACATTATTACAGTTTTAAAAATGTTAATTAAAAACGTATCTTTTAAATATTAATAACTTTTTATGGAATATTACGGGATTTTCGACGAGCGCGCCATCTGTGTATTTTGTAAGTGGAGACAAAAAGGTCTCGAGAGGGAAAGTTTTTTTTTATGGTTTTCAGATAGCAAACGAGTTGACAGTGCCACCAACCCATGCCGCCCTTGGACAACGTACAAACTTCGAATATGACTAAGGGGGGACTGTTAGTTGGTTAGTAGGTCCTGTTAGTAATGGATGTTAATGAGAATATTAGTTGTCGTTAATTCGTTAAGAGTGGGGACCACGGTTGACAGTACCTACACATTGTATATTAGCTCGTTAGTATATATCCCACTCGAAGTTCATCATAAGATGCGTTGCAACCTTGCAACTCCTGAGGATTATGGTGGTCGCCTCTTTTATAGTGTACTCTGGCAAGCAAGAGGGTAAGTGCTACCCAGGCGGACACATAGAGATTATTATAATACCAGTAATAATATTATTAACTAATAAATTAATAATAATATAGATAATATATAAATCTTACGTGAGCCCTACCACGCTGTCGGCTTCTGTACGACACCCTGGTCTGCCGGCATGGGATTGGGGTGAGGAGGATAGCGACAATGATACTATTTAAGTTAAAGCTTTATTTACATAATTAAAATGAGTCAAATATAATTTTAATTGTAGATATGTACCTACTTATTTGTAATTAAATAATTTTCTTTTTAACACTTACTTTTTCATGTTTAATTTGTATTTAACATAGTGTGATACACTTAGAAATGTTATTTGGTTCCTGGCTTCGCGAAAATATAAGATAACAAAGACATAGCTACTGCCCAACCAAGCCAACACATATTTTTCAATGTTTATCTTATTTTTTTGTTAATTTAAACTATTAAATTTTGCACATGTACTAAAAACACAGTATTTTGTCACTTTTTCTGTCAAACACGTGTTTACTTTTATATCTTTGTTGCCATTTAAAGTTTATAGCCAGCTACAGAATACTCTAATGTTCTTGGATAATAAATTGGGCTTTATGGTGCGATTTCTTTGGTGTAGTACCTACCAACACAGACAATAAATAAAGAGTACCGAAAGGTATTATAATACAAATAATCAATTTGTCATTGCTCGGTAGGTACTCATTCGTTGTTTGTGAGTAGGTACCTACGCCCTTTGATTTAGGTACTTAACTACCTAGGTCTTCCTATTTCTATTACCTATGTATTACTTAGTTTGTATTTCTGTGTATGAGGTTAATAATTATGTATAACGTGCCTAAGTAATTAAAGCAATTCTGAGCGTCGAAGTGGTGACATGATTTAGGAACTTTTACAACAAACCAGTGAATCTACTATACAATCTATCTACTTATACATTTTTTTATCTATAAAGTTGGGGAGGGGGGGCTCTGCTTTTCTTTGTGTTTAAAACAGTATTACGCCAAACGGCTGATTTGACAGAACAATGGATGAAATACATTCATAATCCTTAACTCAGGGTGTTAGTTACTTAGGCTTTATTTTATTTAAATCAGTCCACTTCATCAAAAGTTAATACAATTTAAAGTTTGTACTAGCCTAGCTGCATTGAAAAAAATATTACAACTACTTACAACTAATTACAACTATTACAACAATCATATAAGGCAACCACTTGGCATGTTACTTGCTTATTAAGACAACTACGAAGAGCCTCAATCTAGAATACGTTTTGTTTAGGGAAACGTTTTCGTTACCGCGGGTTAACAGGTGAAAGGTAAACCGAAGCGAAGCGAGGGTGGGTCCACTAGTACATTAATATATTTTATTGCTCACTCACCATTTAACGATTTGACACTGCACAAAATGTTTGGCTGTATGGAGTGTTGCCGTTGCGTGAAGTTGCGACGCAGAATTGCCGCCAAAATTCGGCGCCATTACTCGAGTGACTTGTCATCAGAGGTTATGGCGCGTTATAATTTGGTTTATATCTCGACACCCGACGTTATGCTACACGGAACAATTAGCACAATGCGGAGGAATGTTGTCGTTGTAATCAGTTTGCTTTGCCTATAAGTGCCTATGTTTATCCAAAAGGTTTATTTTTTGATTAATTTTTTTAAATGGTAATTGTACCTATATTGTTCAGTGTTATGTATTAAATAATCTTTTGGGTATCTATATGGGTACATACCTAATTTATAAGTACTGAATTACTGTTAGTTAGTCTCGCTAAGCTTCAGAATGGTTGCTAAACGAAATAGAAACGAAAAAGAAGACGAGTATCTGTTAGGACCATGACACAGTAACAGGACTAGTAATATTAGACAATAATTTTCTTTGCTAACTACCTATGAATCTGATTAAAGAATGTACCTAAATAAACTAAATGCGTCGAAATAGACCAATTTCAAGTTGAATACCTATTCATCCACAAAGTCGTTAAAGTGTCGCATCCAAACACAGGCGCGTCCCTTCCAATTATTGACGTGCTTTATTGCTCTTTCTATCTGAGGCGCACTTTTATCAGCGTATGTCGTCATATCTAATACAATTACTAGAATAGTTTTACAACAAGATTCTCATCTTTACTGCTTTCATATAAGGTTCATAATAAACGCAAACGTTAGGTGGCGTTAGCACTTGCGTTTCTACTTAATTTGATGGCAAAACTTCTCGTATCAGACTCATTTATACTAGAACATTATCAGTAGGGGTTCACGCCGAGTTCGGACAGTCAATGAGTCTCCAAGATTAATATCTTAAGGAGTAAAATGTGTTGTTTTTGTTTACATCAAATGCTTACTACCTACTGTGTAGTAATTTACAGAAAAAAATACTGAAATTCAATACAGTAATGAAACCATGTTAATTTAAGAATCTTCAAAAGTTTCCTACAGTAAATTTTTGTAATGTAATTTCCGTCACTGAACTTAACCTAGGTAAGGCCCAAGTCGTAGCTACATCATTCCATCAATATCGTGAGTTCAAAGATAGTAACATTTCACTCCTTACTCGATTAAAAGGGTTCGGACGTATGTGACCGCAGCGTTCGGCGTTGTAATCAGCCTATTCAGTTTGGCTGACCGACCGTGTAACCCGCCTCGTCCGACACCCCTGCCCGATGCCAATGACTGGTCTAGCGTGAATCGCAGTAGCATTTTGCTCTTCGATCTGTTTTGTACACTTGTCAGGTTTTTCGATAGATTCCCTTTCTGTTTTTACTATTACTCACTACTGAGTATCTGCATAGTATTGGACAGGTTCGGTGCAATAAGTCGATTCTATACGATTTTTACTCTCGGAACTATAATCTATTTAGTTTAGTTTGTGCTGATAGAGTTATGTTACTTTTTTGCCTCCACAGGCAGATATTCGTACTTCTGTGGTCAAATAGTGTAGGTATAGCTCTGTGACAGGTGAGGTAGTACATTTCGAAGATCAAAAAGCGTTTCGAGATATAAAATATTTCTAATGCTTTGGTAATGTGATTTATACTTAGCTTGAGAAGTTCAGATGTGTCCAATAGCCTAATGGCAAATCAAAATACGTTGATATCAAAGTAGGAACTCAGTGTTGCTCTATTTATACAATAAATATAATATTCAATGTAATGGCAACAGACAGTTATTACCAAGCTAGAAGATTTTTTCTAGCGCGATAAAACGTTTATTTCTCCCCCTTTGATTATTTAGACGAATTCGACTGCGCCCGACATATGTCGCAAGCAACGTTCGGCTCGTTCGTGCGTGTAACATTAGACAAATTAGAGCGCTCTAGCAATGTGCAAGAATTAGACGAATGTAAGAAAGACTGGTAATAACAAATATGTTATTGTTTTAAATATGTAATTTTTATCTTTGACAAAAAATTCTATGATTCGTAGGTTCATATTTAAAATCGCATCAGTTTTCCATAGAGTGTAACCTTTTGTGATTATTAAACAGCTTTATCTAAATCAATATGTAATAAAAAACCCTTTCATTTGAATAAAATAATATCTATTCAATAGTAGAATGTAAGTTATAGTAAAATGTAAAATATTAATTTGTCATGTAAGAAACTAAAGTCTAAATTGTAGGTAGTTACGAGTTATAAATAAATATTAGTTGCATCTAAAATAATCTACATTGCAACATTGTTTTCTATACTATGTTCTAAAATATTAGTTCTAGAACTGTTATCTTTCCCATGTTTATATTGATTTTCTTTGGTCAATATAAATGAACTCAAACTTTACGGCGCAAGTGACGTTTGATTTATACGTGCCTGTAAATAAAAACATAATATTTTATACTGTAACTGTTAATTATATATGTTATTGTCTCAGTGGTTAATAAAGTCGTCATTAAAGACCACAGGTTAACGCCGTAAACTTAGTGGCTTGTGACAAGAAACAATTAAGTGGCATGAGTTATGTACTAGTGATAATGTTTTGAAAGAAACACATTTAAATTTGGTTGGCTATTTAATTATTTTTCACCTCTCGTAACGGTAATATGGGTACATTAACCGTGGAGTAAGTATAAATAGACTTTAAAAAATAGAATCACGAATTTACGAAAGGTAGCGTGTTTGTTTAAATTGTAATAACTTAATTATGGAGTACAGTAGGTAGGTAAAGTACCTCTTTGGTGCGTTTAGTTCCCGGAGTTCCCCGAATGCGGCGGTTGGCTGCCGGGGGGTTTAGTGGGTAAGAATCCCATATAACATGTAACCTATGGGTTCGTATAGCTCGTTGAAGATTTATCGAGAACAAACAAAAAGCTACGAGTAAGTAAAGTATTTTAATCCTACTTTAAAATGGATCTATAACTCGTCTAGTACTGATAACTACATAAATGTACCTATCTTTAAATGTAGAGATCTTTTGCATTGTGAATTTGAAAGATTTACCACATTGAATGCACGTTCAGTAACAACGTCAACTATATTACATATAGAACTGAGTAGAAATAAATATTGAGTCAAAGTTTCTGGTAGAGCCCGCATCAACTAGCCGGAGTGAATTGAGCGAACTTCGAAGGCCAAGATTGTTTGTCTTTACTTTCCCTCTTATTTTGTACTGAAACACCTAGGTATACCGTAACTTTCGGGGTGTTAACTTTGTTCTTTTAATTGTCTGAGAGAAAAAATACCAAGGGATTGTTTTAATTTTTGGTCTTAATTGTTATCATGGAAGCCTAAAATATAGAACGTAATGAAAAGAAAGAGAAATCTTTGCTTGTGTTTTTGTCTGTTTCTCTCTAAGTGTTGACATGAGAAAAAATAATTTATTCCAGAAACCTACTGTTGCGAATTCACCACTTTTCATAACGGCGTCAAACACAGATCTAAGCAACTGAGTCTTATTACGGAAAAGTTATAAAAAGTTCGGTTTTGTCAGAGACTAGGTATACAAAACAAAGTTTTAGATTTTTCATCTCAAATCTCCGACTTGTTAATGAATTAATTCAAGAGTTTGTACAGTCATGGAGCTGTAGTGCCTGGCCTGGGAGCCCAATACATCAGTGTGATCGAATTGCCTCCTCGTTATCAAGCCCCGCGACTGGCAGACACGGCTCGTTACCTCGACACGCCATTTTTCACCAACCTCTAACTTTCCTGAATGATCGCTGTCATTTTTTCCGTAAATAAATCCAAAATGAGCCCACCCCCCAAAAAAAACTAAAAACAATCTCAATCTCATTATACTAAGCGTGTCGCTACACGCGACGCTTTGAGCCGCTTTGTCTTTTTTGACAATTTTCGTGTTATCAGGCTTGTTATGATATTTTTTAAAGGGAGTTCAGTCGTGGGCGTTTCGCCTGACGCTATTTGTTACGCTGATTGACTAAGTTTTTCTATGCGTGAGGCGCAACGCACTAATAACAAAAATTGTTTGTTATTACGTATCAAATCATTTATCATTGCTTCTAATTTCACTTATCCATTTTTCAATTTATGTTTTTCTATTTGACACAAAACTTGCAGCTCATAACAATAAACCAGCCTAAGTAAATTGAACCTTATAATATTTATCAACATATTAAATCATGACTGAAAAGCGTATGACAACTTGAATGAGCTGCATCGAAATGCTAAATTAAGCTCATAAACAGTTTTATTTAAACGCATTAAACATTCCCGTGCCACATTCAAAAGCTAATAAAATTGTTTTGTTCAGTAGTTTCCGTTATTTGGTAATTTTAATGGTCACATTATAGATTGCTTAGCATCAAATCCCATTATATCAATACAATGGCTCACGCCACCAGCTAGCCGCCAGATGAATGAAGTACTCGTAAGCTACGAGTACGTTTGATAGTTGGAATAATTTTACAGCTAATAAACAAGTATTTTAATAGGTAACTCTATTTTTTTTATTACTGTTGTAGGGAGATTATTTAAAATAAAGTTTACAAACAAAGCGAATTTCAATAATATGAACACTTTTTCCCTATGCTTAGTTTTACATTTGCATTTACAGAATCATAACCAGTACCTAGGCTTATCGAATTCATGCGATTCGATTCAATCACTTACAAATCGAATTCACCTAACCACATCCACTTTAAACGAACGATCGACTGTTACGTAAACAAAACTGTTTCATACTACGCAAGAAGCACTTAATCTCAGGGTAGTGGATAAACGTGTAGGCGACGGCGTCTCGTGGGGTAATCGGAAACACATTACAGTGACAGCCGGACCCTGGTTTATGGGCTCGGGGCACGGAGCCTACGCGTTGTCTAAACGAGAGGGTGGCTGATGTATCGGTGCTAACTGCTAACGGTGACACCAACTGGTAAGGATGCTCTGAATCGAGCTTTTGAATCGACACGATGTTTATTGCTAATATTACTTTAAACAAGAAATTATTTGTTTTGTTTAAAAGGCTCTATTTAACTTCTTTAACAAACATTAAGGAGTTTATTTACACACACGCTACACTTTCAAATGTAAGTTGCAACTAGTTTCAGCTCAAATTATACAAAATCTAACAAATCATCAAACAATATGTCAAGGAGAATATTGGTAGGTACTTCTTAACCGATTAAGTCAGTCTCTATTTAAGAAAGTCTCTATTTCTTTCCATTATCGCATATCATTATTACTCCATCAAAGAAAACGTCCATGACATTATCAGTTTCTATTATCTCTATTATACCTAGGCTATTTTAAACTCTGATTATGTTTTAGTGTCTTAGAGACGTGAGAATAAATGGGTTGAATTGTAGTCCAAATCTTTAACCTATGGAGTACCTACTAAATATAAAGTAGTCACTAGCTACTACAATATTTAGTGTTAGCATCAGGTGTCGATGGCCGTCTTACACGCCATTATTGTACGTATCGCTATTATCACATCGGGAAGGTTTACATAGCGTTTTGTAGAGCATCATCTATTTTTATCCATACAGAATACCTACTAGACCATGATATGAATGACGTCATTTTCCTAAGTACATCGCCGAAGTCAGCTTAAATATAATACTAAAATAAGACTTGCACATTTTTTAATTCTTCGTAATCAAGTGTATAAATAACAGCTCTTAATTAGGCATCATGTTCAGCTTTATGTCTAATTCGATCATTAATCATAACTTATTTGGTTTTAAAGTCTAGAACTTAATATCGTTATAAAACCAGCGCTATGTAAACCATTCGCATATCACCCGCGAGAACTGAGAACAGGTGTTGCAATGTCATTAATATCAATTGAGCACTGACCGGGTGCCACTTGTATGGCCAATATAAAACGACACGCCACACCCCTGCTTTTCACCTTTTAAATAACTGTAGTAGGTATTTTATAAGTCAGGGCACAGGTCAAGCATAATCGGTAGAGAAATATTTTATGAGCCGATTACCGTCGTACGTGGAATAATGCGATTTTATGAGATATACTACCTTCCGTTTCCTCGCCGTCGATTGCATTGATCGTAAACGATACAATTTATTCGATGTCCGATTAAATTCTGTGACTTGTAAATCGATTTTTTATCTTAAACAACTGTAATCTTTTCTTCACATCTGTTCGCAAATTGTGATCATTCAGGAGGATCATTCAAGATTAATAATGTGAGAATTGCGATTTAGCAGGGAATAGATAAGATCGATCAGCAATAGATTCATTAAACTTTACTGTACAATAAAAATATTTCACTAAAATGTTACTTTGGTATTAGAGGAGCTGGTGCCTAAAATACAGGGTGTATCAGACAGTTATGAAAGTAACCCTTAGTCAATAGGCTTCTGCAAACGAATCCTAACTGAACAGTGACTAAGCTACCGTGGATAAGGATTTCTTTCGTAGACTTTTGTAACAAGTGTATTATAGCGACCTCTGTCACCGTCAGCTCTCGTTCCATCACAGCACAGTCACCAGCCAGTGACATGTCAGTCGCCGCAGCCGACTGGAAGAGGCAATAAGGGCTACGTGCATTGACCTTGGTTGTCTTGCTTTATGGGATATTCCTTCAGATATTTTTATGGTTCGATTTATAATGACATTTAATATTGATACAATTGAAAGTGAATATAATATGGCAGGACCATTCTGTAGAACGTAGACATTTTATCCCTTAAATTACGTGTTACTACTACTGTAGTGTTCTGTGTCCTTATTGTCTTAAAAATCAAAGATGAAAGGAAAGGAAAGGATATAATAGGTCGTTTTCGTATCTTCACATCGAGCATGCTTAAAGCATTTATAAATATCTGCTTCGTTTTGTATATAAATTGTATCATTGATTGATTAGTAATATATATATTTTAGTTTGTAAGTTTAATTTATTAACCTGTATTAGTTTAATATCACTATTGCATCCTACATTTTTATGTCATAGTGTCTAGTCGGTATAAATATTCTGGTTGAATTGTATTTTTTTTATAATCCTCTCGTAATTTTTCAAAACGTATGGTCCCTCTACAGTTAGAACAAGGGTGGCATTGGCGATCGGTTTGTAAGACGCAATTATATTAAGATTACATATTTATCTCCTGAGACGGTCACATTTCTTTTGGGGGTTCAATCACACGGGATTTATTAGAGTTGCTACGTTCATAGAATTGAAATCCTATTACCAATATTAAAACTGTCAAGATAGCTAACGACATCCTCATTAATGTGATAATTTTGAAAAGACAAGCCCATTTTATTTATTTGTATCGTACGAAACGTGTGGAATCTCAGTAAGTACTTCTTTGACATACTATTTTAATATACTGTCTGTAAGTATATTTTAATACTATGCCTATAAAGTTGAATAAAGATTTTTTTGCGAATCAAATCAGTGTATAGATATTGATAAGGCGTATTTCGAGTCATCTCCTTTTGTTTATACTCAAGGTTAATGAAGGTAATATCATCTCTATATTAGTTGGTCCATCCCCTAGTCCGTTTGATCCCTAATATTGATTCCAGGCTCAGTGGCTGGACTCGGACTTTCGCCTGATCTTATCATTATTTTAAATGTTTCTCTGTGATGCTTCCGTTACGGGATTTGTAGGGCAGTCTTGATTTAGTGTCGTATTATCAATATGTTTCGCTGCCGTATTGTTTGTTTGAATAAAGCCGTAATGTTTGTTTATTAAATTGGAATGATATAAGAATATGAAGTTATGAATAAATAAGATTACTTAGCAGTGCTTACACAAACCGCCCAAAAAAATATACAGTGTTCGATTGTATATATTTTTATTTTTTAAATTTCTGGTTGGTTTTTTAGACTGACAGATTTACTTTTAAAACTTTTATATTGGGTGGTAACTGGTAATGCATCAAAGGTATCCTAATATGTAATATCTACAGTAAAACAACTTACTGTGTCAGTTATGTTGCACACAGGAATGTAAATCTACCTACTTTGGTATCATTAATAATCATAAAGCAATAAATAGACCCTATTTTCCTTATGAGCTGTACATTTATAAGCTACGGCAATTTCATTGTATGTATCGGTAATCATGAATGCCGATCAACGGTCAAGCTTCATTGCGCGTGCGCATTCAACGGTGCCAAATAACACCGCATTACCATGCCCACAGGCGCAGTGACAGGAATTATTACCTGTATTATACTGACGCTATTTAATATTGACGTAATGAACTAGTTATAGCTTTGATATTAGTGTCAAAACATTGCTGTATGCTGTTAAATACCTTGTTCAGAGCAACGAGGTAATTTATCAGATTATACGGTCTCATCGGCATGATTGCCAAATTAGACCAGCTTGGCATCTCAAAGGAGTTGACAAAGATTAACTAGCACGATATAACAACAAGGTCATGGGAATCGGATGTCAAGTGAAAGAAAACGAGGTAAATTTAGGGTTGTCAATCAAATGATAAGTTTATTGGGTAGTGAGTGTGACCGAGGTGTCGTACAATGGCGGGTATGTCATTTTCATGGTGGATAGCGCAGGAGTGTGTGGTTTGATGTAATTATTCTATTCGACCGTTTATCGACGGAAGTTAGGGCAATGACTTTGGCGTTGAACACTACGGATTTTTATACATTTCTGTGTTATAGAACACGAATTTTAGAAGGTCAAAGAAAGAAGAAAAGAGAATATTTAGGTAAAGACTGTTGAAAGTCGGCTAAAAGCGCTCCTAAATCTAAACGAAAACTGTACATTAAACTGTTCATTAGGTGCCAGCATGATCAAAGTCATTGAAATCCGTGCGTGAACTAGAGTCATTATTAGTTCTGTATTCTCATGAATTGTCGTTCGATTAATTTAAATTAATTATCAATGTAAACATTGGATACATGCACGCATTTAGACTATGATTGCCAACAAGTGAGTCTGGATTGAGACTGTCCATACTATTATCGAGGAATGTCCACACTGTAATAAGTACGAATATTATGAAAGAAGATGAAACTCGTCAAAGTGCTAAAAATATTTACTAAAGATTAAATACGTGGATGATGAATGATCAAGGGAAAATTAAATATCATGGTGTAATATAATAACATCTATAGTCTCAGAATAACAATTTAAGTACTCAACTATCTTTTTCATATCTTTCAGCCGGGAATCGAGCAGGGCTCCTGGCTTTGCAGGTAGGGTTGCCACGTTGCTACCAATTACGCTATGAACTTAATTGATTTTTTATAGGTATATTTTGAAGAACCCTACATGAAGTTACTACTGGACGGCCCTGTAGCCTAGTTGGTAGTAACCTGCGAAGCGAGGGGTCCCGCGTTCGGTTCCCGGCTGGGGCAGATATTTATGTGACAGATAAATTTTTGTTCTCGGGTCGTGGGTGTTAGTGATGTTATTCGTGTTGTCCATGCCACCTGCGACACAGGGAATCCTACTGCGGCGGTATGAGTGTATACTAGCGTTTTTTTAGCGTTTTTACTAATTTCAATATAAACAATTGAACATACCGTTGTATTAAAGTCCTATAATACTGTAAAACAACATAGTCACACTAACCTAGACACGTTTTTATCTACTCAGGGGTAATGACGTGTTAAGTGCAATTTTCTCGTAAACACAATTGTCGGTTGCATTACCAACATGGCAAATTACAACAATGTATACTTAGATCTATTTTCACATGGTTTTGTTCAATAATTACTACTTTATATGCTGTTATGATTTGTAGGAATAGAGGATTCTGTTGTTGCCTGAGTTATATGCTGTGAATCGTTTGTAATTAAGGGTTTTTATTAGCTTTGAGTGTCGTTTTTTAATTACTGTATAATCGAGGTGGCCACCAGGATAGCTGAGGACTGAGCAGTAATTTATCTATACATCTATACAATTAAATAAAATTGAATCTGTTTGTAATATTAAAATAGCCAACACTTACTAAATGCATACCTATACACGGTAGGTACCTACATATTCCAAAATAACATTTTATATAATTTTTTTCTGTCTGTCTGTTTTTTTACCTTCGTTTCGGCATGGCTTTACCGAAGCGAAGCGAGGGCGGGTCCACTAGTTAGGAATAAAATATTGTTATTAATTATTTATTTTATCTAGTGGTTATACCTACTTATTGTAACTAGACACCAAAATACACCAAAAGATATTGGTCTCGAAAGCCTTAAAAGTGTCAAAAACAAATACATATCGGAGTTTTGATGGAACTCAGTGGAATGAACTAACCGATAGTGAGTGTCAGTGCAAACTTGACTCATCAAACCTTGAAATTTTTATGCATTCAGAACCAACACGAATTAAAATGCCGTCACTATACAAGGGAGTTTAATACCTTAGACGACTTTGTTTCGTATCATTAATCCTGTATATATACAGGATATGTAGTATGCTGTCCGTTTGTTTATAAAGTTATAGTTGGACGTTTGACTTTCCGTGATCACTTTCCTGGAATTTTAAAATCGAGATAATTTACGTACCTAGATAACAATTTGCATAGATTTTATTTCATGTAAATACTAGCAGTAAGTTAACAGTTATAAAGGAAATATTAAAAGTAAAAAAATACCACAATAAAATATATTATTTTAAAAGCGCAAAGCCAGGGCCTTTTACTAGTGAAGTTACGTTTGGTTTTTGTGAGTCAATAGCAGAAATAGCCTTAAGGCGTCAGTAAATTTGAGAAGAATGCATTTTAGCCAAATTCGGTGAGAAATTTGATAATTAGTTAACTGCGGCATTAAGTTAAATCCTATGACAATAACGCCGAAGTAACGAAGTATCTACCTACTTCAGGCTTTTGTTCGAAAACCAAGGAGTGGACTATTGGGTTTCTTTAAGATATCAATCCATAACTATTTCAATGAGGGACTGGTTTCTTCTCGTTTCATATCCATTCAACTCTTCAAGTGTGGATTGGGAGGCTTCATATTATACCTACCTTCGACAAAACTGAAGAAATTGAGGTATGGTAAAATCTACAGAAATTCCATTGTTTTCCCATCACATGTCGCTCAAGGCGTGCGATTCTCAACACGATTGACTCAAATTAGTTATTTAACGAAGATTAATGACAACGACAAATATGTTTATGAACTTATGAAGTAAACTACGTCGAATAATTTTATCACGTCACGTCAGAACCGCACGTAAAACTGCGATTACCAGATATGTCACCAACAAGTAGTACAAAACCCACACGGTATTTCACTCTATACGCTTAACAACAGATTTACCATATCATTTAACTACCAAGAAAATAAGGGACCCAATATAGAGCCTAGCTGAACACCACTACATCCGATTTACGTGTCTTTACTCCATTGCTTAATTAAGAGCCAACCAAACTTAGTGCTAAGTTTTAAGACAAAACAAATCAAAATCAATTTGAGATGCTTCCAAGCTTCATAGATATCCTACAAAAGCTAAGCCCCAACGTCTCTTGTACTGCGAACCATAAAGTAATACTCAAGAAGGCTTAACAGGGACTTTATCGAGACCTCTCCACGCATTTCCCTGTTCAATGCAACGGTAATAAATACAGTACAATTAGAGGTTATAAAGCGTCCCCGGCAGTCTGTTAGCGCTAAATGGAGCCACACAAAAACCACCGCACGCACGCTGTGCGACTTTAACTCTTATTGGAGCCTTCCCGGCTTTTCTTCCACTACAGCCTTTATTAAATTATGCAATATAATCTTTACTAATCGGATAACAATTATGATCAAGAATGTTATATGGAGTTATCATAAACTCTGAAGTAAACTATAAATCTGAATAACAATATAGCCGTATTACATTTTGTAGAATATCTATGTTTTAGATTATGTTGTTACTATGATAAAGTTTACGCGTGTTTAGTGAACGTAATATTTTAAGATAAATTATTATTTTTAAGTATAATATTCTTTTAGTTTAAGGAGGTATTAATTTTTATTATTATTTATAACAATAGAATAGAGCTCCAAAAAAAAGTAGCGTTTAAGACTAGGTAGTAGGTACTTACATTTAATGGTAATAAATGATTATGTTGTGTTTGGGATGATAGTAATCTTAATTATGAAGAATAAGTTGTTAAACGAAGAGACTCTCACATCAGGTACCGACAATTACGAAACATTTTCCACTTTATAACAATTTGGGTCGCTTTGTTCACAAATAAATTATAGCGGTGCGTCCACACTCGTCCGGGCGGTGACAGATAGCGCCAATTTGAATATTAATAGCCGCGGCCGTGCGTGAAAACTGACGCCCGGACGCAACCGTTGTACTAGATGAGACACTTGAAGGTGATGTATTTGAAAATTCAACAATACACTTCATGTCAATTTTTTGACAAAATTCGCCTCAAAAGTTAGACCTACAGACTACAGAGTCAATCACCACTAGATAAAAGACATGAAATAAATTTTAGAAAATACCTATTTAAACTACAAAGTCTCTTAAAACCCATGCGATAGTTTAATAATACGTGGCCCTATAAAGAAAGCATTTGACTACTTATTTCTTTCTTGTCAAATTTAGGCTATCATTGCTTACAATTTTCAAAGGAATAAATTTAGGCTATCATTGCTTACAATTTTCAAAGGAATATTTAGCCATATCCAGTACAGCGTTAGTATCAACGTGTCGGGCAACCGCCGAAGCGCGACACTGCCATATGACCGCACCCGTACGCATTAACAGTCGATGCATCGTGCATAAATCAAACGCTAATAAATAAATATCACTCGTAATCGCTTCCTGTGCCAACGCTACACCAATTTAGTCTCGCCCTCATACCTGTGAACTGTCATGTGTGATCGGGAACACTTGTTTTCCGTTTGGTGAAATGTGGTACTGGAAAAATTATAAATAAGTTAGTATATCAATCAACACTAGATATTGCAATGACAGCGTGCTAT